>JASDQU010100087.1:329320-398482 GCA_032191745.1 Picea mariana
ATGAGGAAAACCAGTTTGGAGCATATATATATATAAAAGGCCTCAAAGCAAAATGTACAACACAGGAAACATATACAAGTGAACCTGGTACAATAGAAACCACTCTCGGATGCCTTGGAGTTCCTTGAAGACTTTCCCACAAGCCTTGTGAAGTAAGGCACCCCTTGCCTTGGTGAGCCTTCTTCCTCTTGCTTGCTTTGTCTTTATCCTGATCCTTTGCTTTGCCTTTGCTCTTGCTTGCCTTTTCCTTTGCCTTTGTAGTAGTCTCCTCCTCTCAAGAAAACCTCCCACAAGAAGATGGTGCACCCCTCTCCTCAAGTGTGCCCCCTCCTCATGCAAAACTCATAAGTAGCTCCCTCTCCTTCACCCTTGCGCCCTCTACTCCCTAGAGTGCGCCTAATCTAGTGAAGTGGAACTCTCCATGAAGTAAGAATGTCCCATAAGATAGAAGGATGCTCCCTCTGTCAAGAATGCACCCTCCTCCTCTCAAATGCGCCCCTCCTCAAGCAATAACTCAACACAAGAATGAATCCTCCCTTGCAATGTGCCCTCCATCTCCTGTCAAGAAATCCTCTCCTCAACAAAATGGAACCATCCACAAGGAGCGCCCTCCACCTGCTAGATGCACCTCTTCTCCTCAAGATGTGCGACCTCTACAAGCACTTGCACCCTCTCCTCGATAAATGCATCCACAAGGAAGAATCGACCCATACTCCATGGCTTGCTCTCCACGGTGAACTAGGCCCAAGCTATGGCTCCTCCTATGCTCTCAACCTCATGCACCCTCTCCTCAAGATTTGCGCCCAAGAGCTCTCCTCCTCTTCTCACAAGTGAAGAATGAATCTCATAAATGCACTATACCCTCCTTTAGCCTCCTTTGGCCAAGCCCTAAAAGATCAATGGCCTAGATCCAATCTATCCAAGTCTAATCAATGGGTGAGATCTAATCCAAAAATCTCACTAAGGAAACCCACTTTCCTTAGTTGCTTTATGTCTATTAATTCACCCACTTTGTGAATTAATTGTCACTTTATGACTTAAGTGACATATTTCACTTTTGACTTAAATCTCCTAAGTCAAAGTGAAATTAGAATCATAAAGTAAAGTACAAGGGTAATAGTCTCCCCCTTTCTGTTTAGAGACTCAAACACATACCCACTTTCCAAGATACCCAAATCTCAACACTCCCTCTTACCGAGGAAAGAGCTCGTCACCACCAATCTCATCCCTACAGTGGACATGGTTGCCTCCTGACATATACTCGGTGAGTATGGTTGTACCCTGATCACTGAAAGTAGTCTCTGTCACAGATCTGCTCAATCTGCGTGATCTATAAATGCAAGTGTCTCTGCACCTATCCAAGATCACCTAGATCTTGGCATCACACCAAAGATCTCCACCTTGGTCTCCCACCAAGGATTTCCACCTCCTGGCATCTCGCCAACGATCACTACTCTTGGCATCTCACCAAGAGTCACTCTCTTGGCATCTCACCAAGAGTCTCCCCCTCTTGGTATCTCACCAAGAGTCATCAACTTGGCCTCTCGCCAAGTAACTTCCACCTGAAGTGGATCCAGAACCTGATCTGCCCGTCTCTGTAGCCAAGTGAGGCTCAAGCCTCTGTTGTGCCCTCTCGCCCCTCCTCATCACTCTCTGATGCTCTCAAGCTATAGCACCAACTCTCTGTCTGCTCGGCAACTCTAAAACTGAAGCTATATTGGGTGAATCAGTCACCCACTCTGATGATGGTGTCCAAGGACATTGAGTCTGATCTCCCTTTGAATCACTGCTGTGAGTCAATCAATCCTCCTCAACTCTGTCTCCCCATCTAATGTTGGATGGTGTAACAGCAGACAAGGTAGTCACGAATGCACACTCTCTCACAAACTTCTTATTGAACTCTATCTCTTCTGTTGTCGCTGCTAACCCATCCTGCTGCTTCTTCTTCTTCTTGGGACATTGTCCTACATAGTGACCCATCTCTCCACTAGCAAAGCATCTCACTATGCTCATGTCTCTCTTCTGCCCACTGCTGCTGCTCTCTCCTCCCCGTGATGGGGCCCCAAACTTGGGACCCTGCCGACCTCCACGGTCGGTCTTCTTCTTGCCCTTTGTCCAAAGAGCAAGGTCCTCATCACCCAGAACTGACTGTTGTTGTTGTCCAGAAGCCTCTGCCACTAGTCTAGTCTCCTCCTGGACGAAGTCATCCCACATCCTCTCCCATGTAAGCATAACCTCCCTGACAACAATGCCACGAACGAATGGACCCCATGGTTTGGTAAAGTTGTTCAAAGTTGTCCTCACCATAGAGTTGGGATCCACCACCTCTCCAACGGCTCCAAGCTTGTCTCTGATTCGGGTGTATCTACCAAGGAATGAAGTAACCGACTCATCCTCGAACATGCAAATGCCCCTCAGTCGATCATGAAGAACCAACTTCCAATTCTCATTAGGGCTCTCATACAACTTGCATAGAGATGCCCACATCTCATATGCATAAGTCTTCCCAGTCAAGTGGGGAATAATATGATCTCGCACTGCATCACATATGGTCCTCTTTACCTTGTTGTTCCTGTTCCTAAAATCTGCCAACAAGACGAGGGTAGTAACAGGAAGAAAGGGAACAGGCGCCTCAACTATATCCCATAGTTCAAGGTCCTCTAAGACAAAGACGATCCTCGCCTTCCAAGGCGACCAATTGCTAGCCCCGACTAGCCTGTCCTCCACACGCATCTGAGATACTCACATCACTGCCAAACTGCACTCACTCTGATGCTCCAAGTGCAAAGGAACGTTGCCTCGCTCCTGTCAACACAGGTGTGAAAAGAGGCAAGTGAACACCGATCTCACTCCTAGCAAATAGGTGTGAAAAGAGGTCGTAAACTACAACCTCGCTCCTGTCCCCGTAGGTGTGAAAAGAGGTGGCCCACAAGTGTCAAAAATCAGCCCAACAAATCTGCCCACAAGCTGTCAACAGGCTGTCCAAAATCTACCCTGAACTGTCCAACTGGCACTAACTGAGAGGCACCTTCAAATCTTAATTTTACTCACTGTTTTGGACTGTAAACTTGCTGTCCAAAAACAACCAACGGATCTGATATAAACCTCACAAAACTACCCACAAAAATGCTCAAAAATCAGCAATTCTAAGCCACCATTGGCTCTGTTACCCATGTAGAGATTTTGAGGTCCTATGAGGCTGCCATCTAAGGTCTGTCCTTGACCTTAGTATGGCTCTAAGTTTCAACTGTGTGGTTGTCTTTTCTTGTTGTTTTTAGGACAGAAAACAGTCACCAAACTTTATGTTCAATATTTGATGGTTAAGTGCCCTTTTGGGGTGCCCCTGCAAGTGTTTTCTTTACCCAATGTTAGCACATGCAATATACATCAAAACACGTAACACTACCTCTAGATCTTTAACTTTAAAATGTTGATCTACACTTCTAAGCATACATAAATTTGACACATAGATTTTTTGTCAACATGACCCTGAAAAAAGCCCCCCATGGGGAAAACCAATTTGGAGCAGATATATATAGAAGGCCTCAAAACAAAATGTACAACACAAGAAACGTATACAAGTGAACCTTGTACAATAGCAACCACTCTCGGATGCCTTGGAGTTCCTTGAAGAGTTTCCCACAAGCCTTGTGAAGTAAAGCGCTCCTTACCTTGGTGAGCCTTCTTCCTCTTGCTTGCTTTGTCTTTATCCTAATCCTTTGCTTTCCTTTTCCTTTGTCTTTGTAGTAGTCTCCTCCTCGCAAGAAAACCTCCCACTATAAGATGGTGCGCCCCTCTCCTCAAGTGCACCCCTCCTCATGCAAAACTCATAAATAGCTCCCTCTCCTTCACCCTTGCGCCCTCTACTCCCTAGAGTGCACCTAAGCTAGTGAAGTGGAACTCTCAATGAAGTAAGAATCTCCCATAAGATAGAAGGATGCTCCCTCTCTCAAGAATGCGCCCTCCTCCTCTCAAATGCGCCCCTACTCAAGCAATAACTCAACACAAGAATGAATCCTCCCTTGCAATGCGCCCTCCACCTGCTAGATGCGCCTCTTCTCCTCAAGATGCACGCCCTCTACAAGCACTTGCACCCTCTCCTAGATAAATGCACCCACAAGGAAGAATCGACCCATACTCCATGGCTTGCTCTCCATGGTGAACTAGGCCCATAAGATAGAAGGATGCTCCCTCTCTCAAGAATGCGCCCTCCTCCTCTCAAATGCGCCCCTACTCAAGCAATAACTCAACACAAGAATGAATCCTCCCTTGCAATGCGCCCTCCACCTGCTAGATGCGCCTCTTCTCCTGAAGATGCACGCCCTCTACAAGCACTTGCACCCTCTCCTAGATAAATGTGCCCACAAGGAAGAATCGACCCATACTCCATGGCTTGCTCTCCATGGTGAACTAGGCCCAAGCTATGGCTCCTCCTATGGTCTCAACCTCATGCGCCCTCTCCTCCTCAAGATGCACGCCCAAGAGCTCTCCTCCTCTTCTCCTCTTCTCACAAGTGAAGAATGAATCTCATAAATGCAATATACCCTCCTTTAGCCTCCTTTGGCCAAGCCCTAAAAGATCAATGGCCTAGATCCAATCTAGCCAAGTCTAATCAATGGGTAAGATCTAATCCAAAAATCTCACTAAGGAAACCCACTTTCCTTGGGTTGCTTTATGTCTATTAATTCGCCCACTTTGTGAATTAATTGTCACTGTATGACTTAAGTGACATATTTCACTTTTGACTTAAATCTCCTAAGTCAAAGTGAAATTAGAATCATAAAGTAAAGTACAAGGGCAATAGTCTCCCCCTTTATGTTTAGAGACTCATAAACACATGGGGACCACTTTCCAAGGTACCCAAATCTCAACACGGCCCATCGCATTCTCAGGAGACTCCTGCTCCTCATCCGACGCTGAATCATAACCTGAAGGTTGTCCTCACAACATGTACAACCTGTCCACCCGATCACCAATCAGTTGTGGTTCCACCAGGTCTGCTCCCTCCCTGTAGATAAATACATGTCCCCTCTTGAACAATGTACAATATACAACATCCTCCAAGGCTGAGATTGAGAGCAAGTTAACCCTCAACCCTAGAACAAAGAGAACTCCATCAAGCTCCAGGAATCCTTCATACTCGAGTCGAAATCTAACCCTTCCAACTCCATGTACAGCTTGTGCCATACCACCTTCACTCTCCACCAGTCGGTTAGGACCTGTCTCTGTGATAATAAGGAATGCTCGCCAAATTCTCGTCATGTGACAAGAGGCTCCACTGTAAACAATCCATCTGAAATCACCCCCAAATCCTCCACTACCGACACTGGATACTAGCGTAACCAAAAAAAACTCTTGGTCATACTTGGAAGCAAAGTCCTCCATGGTTGTTGTAGCAGCTGTCTTAGACCCCTCATGTTCGTTCTTCTTCTTCTTCCTCTCAGGACAATGAGAAGCAAGGTGTCCCAACTGGTTACAATAATAACATCTGACTTTACTTAAGTCTCTCCCGGAACTTCCTTTCTTCTTGCTCTTTGCAGCAAGAGCAACATTCTCATCAGCTCCATCTGTCTTCTATCCACTGCTCTGAGATCCTTCCCGGATCTCCTCCTGAGTGAAATCGTCCCACAGTCTGCTCCAATCTAAAAGATGTTCACGACCCACCACACACTGCACGAAGACTTCCCATTCCTTGGTGAATCCTTTCAAGGCTATCCTCACCAACTCTGAATCCAATATGACCTCCCCAACTATAGCCAGCTCATCTTTCACTTGAGCTACCTGGGTAAGATAAGAAGACACGCTCTCCCCCTTACCCATCTTGGTATCATGCAGCTTATCCTTCAAGGCCATCTTCCGATTTTCATTCTTCGCCTCAAATAAGTTCTTAAGTGCATCCCACATCTCTTGGGTTGTTTTCTGCTCAGCCAAGTGTGGGATAAGGTGGTCCTTCACCCCATCCAGAATAATCCTCTGAGCTTTGGCCTCCTTTACCTCATGCAAATCCAAAGCAACAGGATCTGTTGTGAGAGCCACAATAACATAACTGACATAGTTTCAAATCTTGTTCTCCTTGAGAACAACCGGAGCAGCTGACATCCAGACCTTCTGATACCATGTGGAAATTTAATGACAAAATCAAAAGTAAATATTTTGTCATACGCTTAGCAAGTAATTGTCTTGTATGAACTCTGAAATGTCTAAACTCACATTCAGAAATTACCATAAGCAAAACCACACATTGCTAAGCAATTTAGCAGCGGAATAAACACAATGAACAACAACCATTCAACTCAGAAAAACTCAGAAATTTAGACATGCCAGGGAAAACCCCAACGTGGGGAAACCCAAAGAGAGAGATTTTATTATTCAGCTTCAAGAAAGTACATATCAGCAGCATTAAATATCAATTCCAGCAAGAGAAATCCACTTACAACACACTAAAACAGCCCCCAAAAATCTGCCTCGAAAAATGTGCCAAATATGCACTGTTGTACAGCCTGCCTAGAATATGCACCTTGAAAAGTGTGCTTTTAGTCTGCTGTACGGACTGATCTGTATGTCCCAGCAACAAGAAAAATACTCAAAACAACCTCAAAAACTGTGCCAATGTTGCCTCAATTTCCATGCCCTCTTCCCCTTGCTGTACGGACTGTACGGATCCATACAATACGGCCTCCAACAATAGAAAAATAACTCAGCACTCAAACAAAAATGTTCTCTTGGGATTTGTGCCCAATATCTCTTGGGAAATGCACCCTCTTTTCTACCCTAACTTCCCTCTCTCAAGCTTACTCAAAAATCTCTCTCAATCTTCTTCTCAATGTCTTGCACACTACTCGAGGCATTCTCTTATAATCCGAAAGTGACCCTTCACCTTGTCCAACCCTAGATCTAATGGCCAAGATCTAATATTGCCTTTACAAGATCAAAGATCATGATTCATTCCCTCCAAAATAAATCACTTTAAATATTAAAGTACATTTTCACTTTGTTAAAAAAGTCACTTTAATAAAAGAATCACGTTATCACAATTTTATAAAAACCCATTACAAAGTCAAGTGTCTAGTAGTGTAGGTACAAGGTAACTTCCGCATACAAGACACACATGCAAAGTACCTCCCAAGCTATAAAAGCTAACAGAAGCACTCAGAAGCCACAAGTACAAGATGGACAATATATTCATATGTTAGGATGTAGATATAATCAAAATGTTTAAAACATGTTGAGGGCATGATTATATGACTTCCATTATTTAATTTGCTCAAGATTGTTTTTGTTGTAACCCACCAAACCATTTGGCAATGTGCAACAGCTTGTTCCAATAAAAGTTAAAAGTAAAAGCCATTTCTTTTTGTATCTTAGAGTTGATAACGATATATAAAAAAATTCTTCATTGTGAAGAAATTTGAGAGGGAAATTCAAATGTATCAAATCAAGCATAGCTACACAAGATTTGGAAAAGTCATGTTGCATTGTTAAATCCAGTAGACCAGAACATCGTAAGAATTGCAACAAATTCTCATCAGTTAAGAAGTAAGATAGGCAAGTGGACCATCCCAAGATGCCACAGAAGACTAGAATATGTCAAGACTAAAATTTGTACTTCAAGAAAGATTGAGGATGAGCAACACAGTACTATGTTTATTCCTTCCCAAATTCATTCAACTCTTGGTCCAATATTTTCCCTCTCTTAACCTTTTCATATTTTCTTCTGTTTAAAACTATTTTCTCAAGGATCCTCTACAGACAAGTTGTTTTCACAATTTGTTCTGAATTTGAAACTTAAGTATATATAAAAGAAACATTGTTCGCACATGCAGTTTTCAGCAGCAAAATTAGTCATTTTCATTTGAGGGAAGACTTAATTTGCAAATAAGTTTTCAGATTTGGCAGTGTTCTAGCTCACTTTCTTGGTGTTGAGCGATTGGCACATGACAGTTTGCTCCCAACTTGTGCCATTACCTGAATCCCAGTGATAGGGTGAGTGTGTCTTGAGAAATCTCATGCATGCAAGATGTGGCCGTGGAATCTTAAAAATACCTTTACCTTTCATATTTTATTCAAAGAATTCATCCATGGAAATCCATTCACAGAAACATTGCAAGGAGCAAGCAGATGACTGACACAGACAACAAAGATCTTACAATTAGTATCCCTGCCCTATTACTTTTCTCGAAAAGTGATCCCATTACTCTCACAATCACATGCACTTTATACTTGGCTCTAAACAGAAACAACAAAATACTGGAGATCTAAAATCAAGCCCTAAAAGATTAGTTACTGTCTCTTGCTATGAGTTAGCAGCAGGTAATTTTCAACCTTATTTGGGTTCACTTTTATCTCCAGCTTAGCACAGACCAAGGACCATGATATATTATCCTCCTATCACTATCTCGATTCCAAACAACTGAGGTGTAAGTAGCATGTTACTTTTGTGCCTGTAATATGAATTTTCCAATCTTAGACAACAGAGCTAGGGGCCAGGGTAAATCATCAGCATGCATTATAACAAATCATCATGTTCGTTGGGCTCTGATCTAGTGGTAGACTGGTGGGAGTTCACAACAACTAGCCCAGGTTCGATTTTCAAGTGCATTATGTTTGGCTTTACCTAAGAATCCCTGAAATGATACATCCCAGGAGCTTGACCTCACTCTGGCCAAAAAATGGGGAGTTTCAGTTTACTTGGAAATTAATTTAAAAAAAAAAGCATCAACATATCCATTCTTGTAGTAAGCATTGTATATGTACTTACACAAACATCAAGCAAACCAGAGCAACAATTACTTGAAAGAAAGCTATATAAGGGCCATTACACAGTCTGTTAAATTATAGTAAATTTGGACTTTTCTTTTTTCGGTTTTGCACAGATTGAGGTTGATGATTTCTGTCTGCGTTAAAAGTGTAATAAATTTGACCTAGTTAATCCAATCTCATGTATCAGTCAATGAGAAACAACTGTGAAACAGATTTGGAAATAGAAACGAGAGTACAAGAAGAGTACCAGTATAATAAATGGGGACAATTAGGCCTATATATAGGAAAAATTAGACTCCTCTCAACCAACCCATCCAACCCTAAGACAACCACCAATCAACCTTACTGCATTAACTAATGCGCAAAAAGAGTCATTGTCCCTTGTCCTCCATCAGTTTTTGGCTATGTTCAAAGCAACAGTGTCATCATGGTTATCACCAAACAATTTATGAGATGATGCTTCTGCATGTACGGGAATTTGCATAATATTTTGTCTCTTATCCACCAGTTCCTATACAGCACTAAATTTGATTCAATATCCATTACCAATTCCACTCAATGTCTTATCATAAAATCTCGCCCAAGACAAACCCCTCAACACATAATGCAATGTCTACATTTTTACCACAATGAATCCATGTTTAAAAAGTCGGAATCAGACTTGGAATCGACCAAGGGTTAGATCGGACTCAGATTGGAATCAGCCAGTGACTCTGTTTATGAACCAGTTTACTAAGAAATAAATAAAATGTACATCAATGCAAATCCAAGATTCCAAACTATTAGAGACAAAATATGCAAAGTCTGTTCATGTATATACCATGTAAGGGTGAATATAGCAAAATAGCACTGGGTGAGATACATATCCAAAACAAAATGTATAATCATCGAAGCTCTAAATGACCTCTAAAGTCCAAAAAACACACGCTACTAGCCTACTACATATCACTGATCATCATGATCGCTCATCAAACTCCAAATGCTCAAAAATGCTCAATGAGAAAGGTGTGAGGCAAATTAGAGGGTGGGGAGCTTGTCAATAACTTCATTTTAGGGTTTAGGAGAGGGAAAGGGTAACTGTAAATTTAATTTTAATTTTAAATAAAATTTTAAGGGTTGTAACCCCACACGGAACACAGTCTGGTTTGGTACGGAACCGTTCCCCAAATCAGTTCAAGCCTCAAGGGCCAGTTCATGGGGTTTGGAGGTCTGACTGCCGAACCAGCCAGCTCTGGTTCCAGTTTGGCTGGTTTTAAAAACACTGCAATGAATAGTCAAAATGAGCTGAATATGACTCCATCGGCAGTGCAAGAACCTTTGTTGCATAATTCCAAAACAAATCTCCCTATACTCTAAATTCAATATCTACCTTTTCAACCCAATGCAAATCCAAAGTAGCCCAAATTCTTTTGTCTAGACTTTTGAAATTTGAAATAAGTTTTGAGCTGTATATCCACTGAGGTTGCTAACCCTCTTGGTTCATACTAAGCTTAGCAATCAAAAAATCCACCTCCGCATCCACCAAAGTAAATCCCAAAACTCTTTTCAAAGAAGATTGGACAAAAGAGAAAGGAAAGAACAGGTTGATAGATTTAAGTATTCATTCCCACAAAAAATGAAACAGTGTCCGTCAATAGAGGCGTTTTCTTCCACGACAGTAATTGCTTCCTCATGGAAGCAATGAATATCTTTGAAAAATCATATTATAATCATTTGGCCTTCTGCTGACAGTCTGATTCTAGTTAATGAAGCTTCTTCCTTGAGAAGTGGAGTCCTCAACCTTGGACCATTCACATTCTCGGGATACAATTTTTTCAAAGGGCAGGATTCAATAAGTTAGCAATTTTCTTGATAGCAGTTTATGTGCACGGATTTCAACTAAGCCCACCTTTCAAGTAGAGATATTTTAAAAGATAGCTGGTTGAAGATACATCCCATACATAGCCTGCTTTTTCTGTTTTAAACCTTTAACATAATTGAGACATTTGGACCAATTACCCAGGTAAAGGCCTCTCATTTATATCTGAACAAATAAAATATCCTATCCACAACAAACAAGCAAACCTAGGGACAAAGTTTCAAAGACATTTCTACTGAATGTGTTAGCACCATGATTTTCATAGCTAAGGTTATAGGTTTGTCAACAATTTGCAAAGTCATGCATGTTAGCACCCATATTGTTTTTCTGACTGGAATCATCTAACATCTTTAAGGGTCAGTTTCAAAAGAAAGCTTATCATTTATTTGTTTCCTTTCCATTTGCAACTGCGAGCTGCACAGAGCACTTCACCGCGCAAAGGATTCTGTCGCACAGTGGATTTCGTCGCGCAGTGGATTTCGTCGCGCTGTGGGATGCTTTCGCGCAATGGATTTCGTCGTGCAGTGGGATGTTGTCGCGCAGTGGATTCTTTTGCACATAGGATGTTGTCGCACAGTGGATTATGTCACGCATAGGATGTTGTCGCACAGAGGATTCTGTCGCGCAGTGGATGTCGTCATGCAGAGGATGTCGTCGCACAGAGGATGTCATCGCGCAGTGGATTTTCTTGCGCATAGGCTACAGGTCACACTGTGCAAATGACTGGTTTAGTGGTCAACTTCAAGATCACTTTCTGACCAACTGGAGAGGAATTTTGAAAATCCCTGAGGTTTTTGTTGAGGACAAACCAAATAATAAAAACCTCTCTCAGATTTGAAAAATGTGTCACGGATTGGGAGATTCGAAGGAATATTTGAGCCCTATTTTTCAGTTTTCATGATTTCCAGTCCGAGACATGTTTTTGCGACACGTATTCCGACCAGCTGGAGATGAATTTCAAGAAACCGAGAGGTTTTTCTTTATAACGAGCTTAACTACAAAAACCTATCTCAATTTCTAAAAATAGTATTTTATCAGTGAGATACGATGCCATCTTTAACGCCTATTTTCCCAATTTGTTGCACAATCTGTTGCATGTTTTGCTGTAGGTTATTGTTGCGTAGCAGACTTGTTGTGCAAGGGTGACAAAGTGTCCAACAGTGCACATGATGGCTCATCACAACCATATGGTCGAATTTTTATCATGATCAATGATTGTAAAGAATATTTCGGTTACGATTATGATTTGGCAAAGTCTGGTTTTCTATTTTTAGTGAATCCGTTGAAGTTATTGTTCTCTTTCAAAGAAAACAGATCCATGATTTTAGGAGGGAGTAGTTCGACCCTAGCAGCCAAGGGTGACATTAGTTTTCTATATATGGGGATCATTTTTATGTAAACAGGGTTGGTTGGCAAATTTGGTAGACCACAACTATTGTATGTAATCTGAATTTTTGACCAGAATTTAATGCAAAGGTCCTATAAGTTGATGAAAAGATTCTAGTTGTAGCAGTTGGATGTATTGTGTTCCTCTCTTTTTGCGTATGTGCTTCCTGTCATCTTTTATTCATATTTTTTCTGTCTATTTCGGAACGAATTTTCGAACCTATGGATTCGCTGCGCAGCGCCCCTTGTTTGCGCCACTTAGACAAAACGTTTTCTTCTAAAAGTTAACTCCGAATTCACCTGCAGCGGTGCTCCGAGTTACTTCCTGTGTTTTTCTCCCGCCTCACATTACGGTTTTGCACTGAAGATTGTTGCTTGCCTAGCCTTATCCTCTCAAGTTCAGTCACTGAGTCATTTGTCCCCGTCCTTTCCTCAGATCGACTCCAGAGCCCAAGTCTCACTTTCTTGCGTCAATATAACCAGAACCCATCATATCAAAGGTGTTAAATTTAGCCACTACTTTCAAAGCCATATCCTGCACGGAGACTGCACCTTCCGAGAGAGCCCTCTCCAGATCCGAAAGGCTAGTTTCGGGTCTCAAAGTCGGTTGAAAAAGTTACCTTCGTCGTCTGTTTATCAATCGAACAGATTTACGGAGTGCTAACAAAATGTACAAAACGTGTTTGTAGGAGACCGCTCGCATAAATCAGGTTAGAAACGCCATGCATCCCTGTGAAATTGTTTGTACGTGAGACACTCTCCTAGTGTCATCCTCTCAATATTTGATATTGTTGCAATGTAATACAACATTTGCCTTGTGCTTATGTATGTTAAGTGTTGGCAATAGTAAATGGTAGGTATTTCTATTGTTCAAGTTTAAAGTTTAGTGTATTTTATAGGATTAATGGCTTAACACACCAGCCTACAGTATTCTCTCTTAGCTCCATAATGCTTATGTGAATCAATGGATAAAGACTACAAACTGTCTAGAAAGCTAATGGGACAAGATTAACAGTATCAAGTTGGTAGATGAGAACAAGGAACTGGTAGATGAGACCCATTAACAAAGAGAATGATGCTAATTGGTAGATGAAGAGGGAAGAGAGTGTTGTTTGAAGCCTCAAGCACATTAAGAATCTCATGTTGAAATTACACAAGCAACATGCAACAGTAAAAAGTTGTGTAAAAAAAGAGGAACATGTTGAAAGAGGATTTGGACCAAGAAACCCTGAAGAACCGCATAGGTAACATAACACATTGATGGGGATTCAAGACAAGATAACAGTCTGACAAGGAATGATCATAGGGATTCAAACAAAATGCAGCAAAGTGTAAGAAGTATGCCTGCAAAATAAACACCCACGTCAACATGAAGATGCAACTAAGAGCTATCATCCTTCCTGTAGTCAATATAAACACAAAAAATGTACATGCAGCATCCAATAAGAAAAGATGAGCATGTGGTTCACCTAGTTTACATATAGAGAGGAACTGCAGATTATGCTATGAAGAAAATCACCATGTTGAAGAGAACCCAACTTTTGATGGTAGCACCTTAGGAATTGCGGCAGAAGTTTGGTTGCTTGGACATTTCTCTAGTGATATGAAGGCTAAAATAGCAGCTTATTATAAGACAGCATGCAAAAGTATGTAAGAGCGTGATGATGAACTCAACTGAAATCTGTTTACCCATCATTTCAAAAAGGCAATTTCTTTCTGAGCATTATTTTGAACAAAAGCTGAATGAAATTTTATAATATGAAACAAGAAACTATGGCCACATAGGAAGATAAACATAGATTTATTGCCTTTGTGTTAACTGCAAAATGGATCAGAAGCTTAAGGTCAGTTGCTTTATTACTGGGTTACATCCAACAATTGCAATGCAACTTTGGGTGTTCGAACCAAAAAGCTTGTATGAGGCTACCGATAAACATTGTCAAGACCAATTGAAGCACAAGCAAGACCTGGAAAATAAGGTGAAGGAAAAGTTGCAAGGAGAAAAGGACAAAGTGGTTTAGAACATTCTTAAAATCTGCTCAGAAAGCAAGCAAAACAATGTAGTAAGAAGAAAATAAAATAAACAAATGAACAAGAAGCAATGGAAGGGTCCTATTAGCAGGATGTTGTACAAAAGGGGAAAACTATCAGAATGAGTGCCCACAAAGAAGGCACAACCAGCCTTAAACTATTGCAAATGTGGCAAAAGCAACATGTGACAAGGAAGATTTATGAAGAATTGGAGAAAAAGCAAAGATAGAACCAATCAGTTGTTGAGACTCTTAGTTAACTCATTGACCAATCACTTTCTACTTGACAGATCCAGGTGCTATAGATAGCTTTGGTTCCTATATTGCAAAAGAGTAAATGTGTTCTTAAACTAGAAAAGCATGATGAACCTTGGGAAGATGAAATGGCAACAGGAACTGAGACTAGTTATCCATGTCATGAAAAATTGTCAAATAGACTTGAACGGGTTGAATACATGTCCATATTTTACATGTTATTCAACAAGGACTTATTATGTGAGTTGTGATGATTAGTATCGACTACTAACTTATGCCCCATATGCTATAGCCTATGACAAATGTATAGAATGAATAGATGATGCAGTAAACCACCAAGTTGTTGTGGGATTGATAGAACCTATTTGTTTGAGACAGATTTTCACCATGTAGATGAAGTCTGAGGAGGTACCTAAAAAACGGGTGCTAGCTATGTGATATATCTAGTGCATAGTATGATTCATTGGCCAATGAGGGTCCAAGTATCCATGAATTTTCACAATAATTAGCTAATGTTTTTTTTTAAATAGTGCTACATATGAAACCCATCAAACTTGACCAACTTATAATCCAGGGTTCTATGCCTGTCAGGGTTTGACCTTGGGTCACTAACATGGTAATGCCCTATTTTAACCGCTAGATCACAGCCCGACAGACTTAGATGATGTATTTCTAATTGAGTTCAGTTTTTCCACCCCCGTGAGCTATAGATCCTAAAATTGATTTAGTGCTTGAATGAAACCAATTACCTAAGTACCTTGTAGGATGTCCACTTTGAAGTTTGGAGCTAGTAGATAACTTGAGTTAAAGATGAAGCTGTAAGAAAAGTAGGATAAAGGGCTTATTAGATGAAGTGTAACCCCTACCCTAGTGGCATTTGTGAAAAATAAGAATCAAAACCTTAAAACTGTATTGATTATTGCCAACTAAAGAACGTTACAATAAAGAACAAGTATCCTCTACCCAGGATTACAATATACTTGATCTTTTGTGTGGAGTGAAGAATTCTCCAAGATTGATCTTAGAACTGATTATAACTTATCACAAGTGAAAGATAAAGGATGATGATGTTTTTGAGACTTCTTTTAGAACTAAATAAGGTCATCGTCGTAAGTTTCTTATATTTCCTTTTGGGTTGACATATGCACCTGTGCTGTTTACAAGTTTGATGAGTAATGATTTCACAAAAACCAGGACGGATTTGTCTTGGTGCTTCTTGATAAATGCTGGTATAATCCAAGTAAAAGAAATAGCATAGTTAGCAATTTAGATTGATCTTGCAAGAGCTCATGGAATAGAACCTGTGTGCAAAGTTAAAATTCAATAAGAAGGCATCCTCAGAAGATTCAAGCCATTGTACATTGACTAACTCCAAAGAATATAGTAGAAGTCATAAGCTTCATGGGTTTGATTGGATATTATGAGGATTGTGTAAAGGTTCTAACTTCTTCCTTCCATATAATGAAATTTGAATCCCATTAACTTGTTGCAAAGGATGGAGAAGAAGTTTGAGTTAAAAAACAATGTGAAGATCATTTCTAGATGCTCAGGGAGTTGCTTACCGGTGCTCCCATATTACAGTAACCAGATCCCAATGGCGAGTTTGTGGTATGGACAAACACATGTCTAAAAGGACTTGGTGGAGTACACCCTAAGAAGGTAACTTATTGCTTACAAGTTACAAGTCAAGGAAATCAAAGAACGGTGAATTGAATTATCCCACTCAAGATTTAGAGTTAACAACAGTTATCCATGCTTTGTGAAAGTTGAGATACTTTTATCTTCGCAAAAAGTTTTGTTGAAGACAGATTGTCAAAGTTTAACATATGTCTTCACATGGTCTCATGTTAATGCATGACAAAGGAGATTTTTAGAATCCTTAATAACTTAGAAGTATGTTTTTGATGTGACATATGTAGAAGGAAATGAAAATTTCAAAATAAAGCTTAAGACCTGCTCCAATCAAGGCCTTAAGCCTTGAAGAAAATGCCTCTAGTAGGAGAAGACACCTATCAACCATTAGCTCAGCATGGTTAAGCAAGGCACCTATCAAGCATTAGCTTAGCATGAATAAACCTAAGGGATGAAATATTGAAGCATTTGGGTCAAGAGTTCTATCAGCAGGTTAAGGAAGCAAGCATTTAAGCAAGAGGCAGAGTTACAGATACAAAAATATAAACTGAATTAGATGTAGGAAGAGATTAGAATTCCTTAAAGGGGTACATCCAATTTTATAGGTCGCAAGTGACGTTCATTTCATTTCCTCACTTGTAGCCTATACTTGCTACCTATGCTCAAGTGACACCCATACACATGTGTTACTGGAAACTCTTGGAGGAGAGGCCCGAAACATTGTTCAGCATTTCAGAGTTGGATGTGGATGCAAAACACCAGGGAAGCGCCACTGAAACTTTCACTAGCATTTCCGTTTATCAGCGATAGCAGGGTGATGATCTGTAACAAATTACAACAAAAAAATTCTGAAACAAGTCCAGCACAAGGGACTGGGATCAGTAAAACCCTTGGTTAGATTTGTTGTGGGAGAGTGGAAAAAGGTGTTGAGCATGGGTCAAATTTTGTTGGAGAGAGAGCAAGCTGATATCTTGACTGTCCATCAACGACACCCATACACAAATGTGTTACTGGAAACTCTTGGAGGAGAGGCCTGAAACATTGTTCAGCATTTCAGAGTTGGATGTGGATGCAAGACACCAGGAAAGCACCACTACAACTTTAACTAGCATTTCCGTTTATCAGCAATAGCAGGGTGATGATCTTTAACAAGTTACAACAAAAAAATTCTGAAACAAGTCCAGCATAAGGGACTGAGATCAGTAAAACCCTTAGTTAGATTTGTTGTGGGAGAGTGGAAAAAGGTGTTGAGCACAGGTCAAATTTTGTTGTAGAGAGAGCAAGCTGATATCTTGACTGTCCATCAACGACACCACAAAGATTTGTCTCTACATTAGGCTGCAAAATCCTCACTATCTCACAAATCTTCAAGGCAGTAAAATGAGTTAATGGAGGCAAGCTCAGACTTGCACTAGGAAAACACACCCTACAAAGAAAAATGCACAAAAAAAACCCCACTGGGGTATACTGGCAATTGGGCCTGACTAGTTCCATGGGACTTTTTGCAGACCATTTCTTCGAGGCACTTCTTATAAAACATTTCACGCGTCAGGAAATGGGAAACAAATGCCAGAAATGGCGTTTTTCACTCATTTCCCTTTTTTGTAAGTTTTGCCTGAAAATTCCCTCCTACCATCATGTTTCTGGTAACTATGTAGCCTAACCTATACTAACATTGGACCATTACAATATCGCAACACTCCCCCGATTTTATGTATACTAAAATCCCACCCAAAGACCAGAGTACAAAAACATACACATTGAGTTTGCTTTTAACTGCTACAACCAAACTAAGAGAGGCTGTTTGTTGCAAGTGTATACTACCCTTGTGCCCCGTACATGCAAAAATTATGTGGAGCCTTATATGCTAAAATCCAGGCCATGTGCATGCTGCAACTGTCCTGTACCTTTCCACAACACGTGCAACAGAACTACGCATTGTTTGCACAATTCCCTGTACTTGCAACCGAACAACATCACCCTACTCCACCACACATGTACCCTGCAGAAACTAGTGCCCTACACCATCTTCTGTGTCTTCTGATATCCCACCACCTCCTCATCATCCATCAACCTCTCTGCGATGCTTCAATCAGTAATCACCATATATCCTAGGGTGTGTATGCTTCCTAAGATCAATGCCACCCTTGACAACCTTCACACTGTCTCTTCATCCTTTCTCATTTGTGTCATATCAACTTGACACCTTCTCATGAACATGAGCGACACACAACATCCAATGTCATCTCCTATGCGAGGTTTTACAATAGCAAATGCACACCTGACTGCTCACCACCCTTGGTTCCACACTACCCTCCACCCTATCTTGTCACTGTCTAGCTTCTACAACAGTACCTCCAAGGTGTTGTTATGCAATATCCCTTAATTTATGTGAATCACTACATCACCCTACCTCTGATCTCTTCAAATATACACAGGCTAATAGACCCTTCTCACTCATCTATGCCCCCCACCGAAAAATACATAGGGTCCTTGACTCCACTACATGGCAACCTGAGATAAATAGACCATCATCCAAACAAAAACAACATCTACACTTTATGTCCTCGCACGCTTAATAATAAATGACTTTAACAAGTTTCTCTCTGTGTTGTAAAAACCAGGCTCAAATAAACATGGAAACAGCTTTTACGTTAAATTCCTCAAAAAAATACTGATAACCCCATTAAAAGGCAGATAATTTGGATCCCTTTAAAATATCATCCCCTTAACTGCATGGGACCAAGAAATATATGCAAAGCCCCTCAAGTGCAAATTATAAAAAATAGGCTTCATATGGTTTAAAAACTCTCAACCCATTTAACTATTGTTAAATACATTAAATTCCTCAAAAAATGCTAATAACCTCAATCCAGATCCCTTTAAAATATCATCCCCTTAAGTGCATGTGACCAAGAAATAATATGGGAACACATGCAAAACCCCTCAGTGCAAAATGCAAAAAAAAACTGCCTTCATATGGTTAAAAAATTCACAACCCTTTTAACTCTTGTTTATCTCCTATTATAAGCACCATTACTACCTCACCATATTCATACTTCACCACTTTCAATTTAAAACTTTAGGAAACATGATTCAATCAAAATAAAACCTTAAACTTGCAAGTTTGCATCAAAATATTAAAGGCAATATGTTAATCTCCATGATTCACAAACAACATTTCTGACATAACATAACCCCATAGGTTTGAACAACTTAGCAAAACAGTGATACATAACCTGACAGAGGAATCCACGAGTTCTCTGAAATGCTCACCATGCACTCATTTTTTCCTAAAGCCGCTTCACTCTCTTTGTATTACTCAACAATAGTGCACACATTACAACACACGTCAGGTAAGAGGGCAAATTGAATTGACTCTTTCCAAAATATGATCCATCATCACACTATCAATGCTTCTACATTTTCACGTTACGGTCTGAATGGGTACTGTGACTTGTTTTAAGTCTTGATCTTGACAAAATTTTGGTCAGGAACATTGATTCGATGAACACAGAAGTTTTCTAAAAGTCATTTAACACAATTGGATATACACCTTCAGGAAAATATTATCTATGAACGACAACCTTGCCCAGAAGATCACTCTATGAGCTGTTATTACAATCACGTAGAATACTATCAACAGAGTACTGAGAAGTCTCAGATCTCTGTACTCACAAAATTAATCATACAAAAAAACCCTTTGACCAATTCAAATGCAGCTAAACTCTCAAACCCTAGTCATTGAGGGTAAATAAAATTTAAAAAATCACACGGTACAGCAAAGTCACTCTTGACGCTCGAGGACAGTTTAACAGAGGAACATGACAGGAGTGAGAGTAGATCACATGCAAGGCAGAGGATGCAATGAGGTCCTTCCAACACACCAATGATTCTAATGACCAAAATAAATTAGTCAAGGCATTTGCAATGGCAGTCATAGTTGTTCAACAACTACCTAACCATGAATTTGGTCATTTGAGTGGTCTAGACAACCTGACTAGAAGATCAAGGTAGATGGCTACCAGCTACTACTCATCTATATGCCTCTAAAGGATGGTTTGGGAGACCATGATGACCATGATCAAGATCTGTCACAAGCTAACAAATGGGTGATTGCCAAGGACTACACCTTTATTACTACCTGCTTTATTTGTGCTCTGTTTTATTTCTGTGATCATCAACTCCAGCAAGTTGGTTCCTATTTTTTGTAATATGTTTGAATACTGGTTATACACAGAATACCGTAAGATATTATTGCACTATTTGCTATTGATACTATAATATGCACTATTTTTTCTATTTATAGCTTGTAGCAATGTTGATTGTTCTTTTACTCCATGCTTGGCATGGCCAAGATAGATATCTGGTAGCCAGCCTTTTACAAACTTTTTATTTTTTTAATTGTAAGTAGCCATATATGTGTTGTCTATTTCATTAATAAAAGAAAATTTCAATTTATAAACTTAAAAGAGAGATAGATAAGAATTTAGAAATCCTAATTGACACATTAAAGGAATTATTTTAATTTTTCCTTATGACTTAAGATATGATCAACTATAAAAGTAATAACAAACAAGGAAAAAACCATAAAACTCTCTTATATGTTCTAACCTCCTAGTCCAAGAAGACAGGAGAACCACAAAGCACTCATCTTTCTCCACAAAAATATTCAACGAACAAAGGCAGTTATTTCATTTTAACACAGGACACATACAAAAAATAATAGTCTAGTGTCAATGACAATTATTTGATAAATCAACAAACATGTAATTCGTAGACACAGAATTTTGACACAGGAATGGCTTGACAAAGCAGAAGAACATGAGTATGACTCGAACATGGGAGAAACATGGCAAAAATCTAACAAACATACAAAAATACTATAGTTAAAATTGAACTCAGGAAAAATTGTGTGAGTAAATTTCAATACTCATCAGGTACCACTTTGACTTGTTTGTAACCAGCGAGTCATTTCGGATCATTTCAAGCCTGAACTGACTTCACAAGTAATACAATTATTTCTTGAGTCCTTTCAGTAGATTCAGTACACATGAATGTGTTATTGAACAGTCTATAATAGTGCGATAAACTAATTTCTATTCATTTGACACCAGATGAAATAAATTGTTAATTGGATAGTTAGCTGAAAAGGTATGTTACACAGGACAACCTGAAGTACAGCAGACAAAAGATTTGTTGAATCGTTCAGAACAAAGAGCCAAATGATGTAAATATAATACAGAAGAATTAAAATGGTCAGAACAAGCTCCATGACTTTTGTGAATATACTGTTAATACAAATGCGGCATTGTAGATGGTCAATAAAGCTAAAATGATAAAATCTGAAACTGCACACATAGCTTTCCTTTCAAGCTATTTATTTCTGTATCACAACCAGAATAAAGCAGCAAAATTTTAACCTCATTGAATATCAGGCTTCTGATCAAAGTTTTAAAGAATTATTCCAAGAAGCAACTCAGTAAAGAGAAAAACCATTGAGCTCTTTTAGGCCACTTCTCATTGAGAATATTATTTGACATGGCTCTATGAAAAAACCTACAGACATGTTTTGTGCATACTTCAAACTTCAAAGTTAAAACCCTGACTAGCAGGATAGAATCAAAAATGAAAAAAAAGAGTTAAAAAGGCCTCATACAAAGATCTAAAGGCATGCCTTGCAATGGTCATTACAAAATACTCTAAAGTAAGTTAGAATCTGACACTGGAAAAAGTTAGAAATCTGACCTGTCCTCTGAGAATGGAACTAAGCTTGTTTTCTTGCCTCACTTGTTGCAGCTTGATTCGCTTCATTGTTACAGAATCTCGCAGTTCTGAAGTTGTAACCCAGACATTATAAAGCAGTTTCTGGGCCAAACATCAAAACTTCAGATCCTTGTGAATCAAGATATTGTAATAATAGACGTGTCATACTAAGGCTGGTTAATAGATCCATATACATTACAAGCCGGTCTACATTTTATACATAAATGCACTTTTGCATGAAGTGATACTCATGATAACCAAAATCAAATTGAGCAACCTATATCATATAGTATGATAAAGAGAGCAAATTCCGTGTAGTCTGACAATATTCAAATCAACAATGATCCATTCTGCGTTTCAACCTTTTGCCTTCTTTGGTATGATTCAATGGCAAGTTCTTGTTTTCACAGTACCTATAGTCATGGCTTCAACGTCTTTTTTTTCCTAAGAGAGCAAAATTTTCTACTTTCACCATTGGAATGTTCCCTTCAAGAATAATGTGCTCACTTGCTCTGTACATCTTGTGTACAAAAGGTTTGCCTTTGAATCACATCAAGTAAAAATGAAAAAACATAATAGCAGGAAAGGAAATTTTAAAGCAACAAGAAGTTCAAAACAAAACCATCAGAATAAACTAATTAGACTAGTTTTAGGTAGGACTGACTGAAAACAGACGATGTAAATTAATATGCTTGGACCTGTTCTGTACCAAAGATATACCCTTAAATTAGTCTGCAGTTTTGCAGATTTTGTAACTTACAGCATTATATTATATTGATTGAAGAACAACTAGTATCAAACTACCTACACAGGTAACTCAAGACGTAATTCCTTTGTAACTATTCCAGTTATCTCCAAAACAACAAAGGCATCTGAAAGTAAAAGTCATTGCTAAGAATCAATTCAAAATGTTTAAAAAACTAAGAACCTTTGGACCTTCACAGGGTTGGGTTACAGGGCACCCATAGAAAAAAAAGGCATCATATGTTAAAATTAAGCAACAAAGTTGATGAAGGAAAGCAATCATGGTGCAGTATGCACCGCACACTGTGTTAGATGGAAAAGAATTTCTTTGGATTGAAGTGAGCAGTAACCATTTCTGATTTTAAACATTCAACTATGAATACAACACACACAGATTTGAATGGGGACACAAAACATTGTAGATAGTCATAAAAGAACAGATACAAAAGGCAAACTATGTTAAACATTACCAGACACGGAGGAAGCACAATAAGGTAAGTTACAAAGCATCTTTCCAGAAAGAAATAGAATATATCCCCTCAACTGGAAAAAAAAGTTGAAAAAGAGAAAGGGGACTACACAATGCTGACTTGCATTTCAATTATATGACTAGAACACACACGAAAAAGATGCTATGACACAATCAGTTTCAAGAACAAATGTACACCTTTTCTGAAAGATCAATTATCCCAGAACTCAGGCAAAAAACTGGAACACAATTTTGCACTGAATCAAAGAATCACTTTCCAATCTGACAATGACTATAATTTAGGTTTCTTAGCAATTAAAACAAACAGTGAAAGATATTGCCAGTTTGTGGATAGATTACAGATGAGAACAGATGATGATGTTCCAATAAACAAGTTCTAATTGACAATATCTTGCAATATTGCAGAGGTGTAAAAAAACAGACCTCAGCTGTGACTTTCTGAGCATTCATGGCAGCTTCTGCTCTGGCATTAACAAATCGCCATTGCAATAATCTGTTGTGAAGTATACGCAGATGATGGGCCTCTTCTACCTGGCTCGTCCCCTTCTTCCCCTTTCGAACATCAACACCAAAGTTTAGCAGAGATGATGCACTGAGCACAGACGATGTACTATTCGAACGTACATGTAGAGAATTCGCTGGGGCCACCGACGGTGGTAGCCGTGTCCTTGTTGGACTTGGTAGGCCTCTTGAGGGAGAAGATGAGGCCATCACCTTGACTGGGGAAAGGGAATGTTGCGGCCCTGAAAGTGGTGTTGCCTGGAACCGATTCGCAAACCGTGGTGAGGATATTGCTCGTTCTGGCCCATTCATAACTTGACCAGTTCCTGATGATACAACCTTTGAGCGTGCTGTTGATCTCAGGAACCCTGATGATAAATCAGATTCTGGAGCAGACGACCGCACCCCAGACAATCGATGCATCCTGTTATTAGTTTCCTGCCAAAACCGAGCCGGAACCGTTGTACTTCGGTTTACGTGACCTCCAGAAATACTTCTTTGACTGTTACTGGTAGTTTCGTGTGCCACAGAATTGCTACCAGAGGACACACTCTCCGAGTCGTCGGACGCGAGGTCACAGGCACTAGTGCCAGCGTCTGAGGCTGGGTGTTCTACCTCTTGAGGTGGTTGTCTGGGCTGATTGTTTCCATCTATCATTACACTTGATTTCCCTGAATTAGAAGCTTCTGTTGGACAGGAATCGATCGCTTTTGATGCAACCCTTACTCTTCCATCAAAGGATGCACGCCTTGCAGCATTAGATGTCCCATTTCCAACAGGACCCTCATTAATGGACCGCTGAAAAGCCCTATTTACAGCAACAGACCTGGGTGTACCTGCCATGCCCATTGTTGACTGGCCCTGCATTAAAAGGCTGGCCACCCTACTTGGTCTATCTGTGAGATCCACGCTCCTGGTCAGTGCATTTCCAATTACCTTTGCACTGCTTTTGCCTGGCCAACGATGTTGATCTGGTTTTGAGTGTGAATTATCAACAGGCCTTGCATTTTCAGATTCAGTACTCTGTCTACGGGGTGTCCTCTTCCTCTCAGGGGTCCCCTTCCTCTCGGGGGTCCCCTTCCTCTCTGGGGTCGCCTTGCGCTGTAAATTTGAAGCTGAATCCCCCGTTCTCTGCACAATATTTGCCGCGGGCTTAAGCGTATGATCAACTGTATGGCCGTTGGACTTCTCTCTGGACGAGAAAGAATCCCTTTGCATGGAAACAGATAAGCTACGCGTTGAAGGCCAGAGGCCCTCAGGACCGCGTCCTGGAGTGCGTTTGCCAGCAATTGTTGAAGCTTCCACCGACCCATTAGCTGCCTTTAAATCTGCCACAGGGGTTGGTGATGGAGATGGGCGTCTCCTCTCGGCAGACTGTGCTCGTTTAAGAGTAGGGGCATCTGGTGTTGGGAGAATTCGACCGACAGTGGGAGATGGGCACCGTCTGGCAGAAGTCGTTGGAGGCCCAGAAGAAGATGTAGTGGCAGTCTTATACCTGGAGGTGACTTCCCTGCTCCGAGGCTTGCGGGGAATGCCATTGTTTTTCTCAGAAAGTGCCAAGGGGGCTCGCCCATTCTCCTCTAATTTCTTCTGCTGCTGCTGCTGAGATTCTGTGAGTTGTGCCTGCTGCAGAGAAGCCGCAGAGGGATAAGCCGCTACCATGATCAGCAGCAGCTAAACCTGCATATCTGCCCGCATTTGTGTCCCTCACATCGCACATCACCATAGAGCAGCTGTAGATACTCTCATTCTATTAAATTTCCAAACCCTCAACAGTGCTCCTGCAATTCAACAATTCCGCTGATCTGCCCCTGTATTCGGAAACCCACCCTCCAAGATCTCCAATGCCGACGATGAACCTGCACTAACATAAAACACAGACACCCAGGAACCCAAATCTTAAAACTTGGCCTCAAAAATATCAATAAGCTAAAAACACCCACTGATCCCGTCTACCCAAATCTGAAATTTGCCCTCAAAAGCATCCATAACCATTAGCTTACAGATTAAAAAAACCCATGCGTCAGGACCTGAGAAACATGCACGGTTTGTGATTCATGCCCAAATCAAGCGTGCTCGATAACAGTTGTACCGGGTATCGACAAGGAGGTCAATGGACCGAAATTTTAGCTCCCGAAACGAAGATCAGGGTAGCCTTAGGGCTGGAACTAGAGACTGTTAAATGGGTAAAGAAAAGCTCTAATGGAGTGGAAAACCAGTTACGATGGATCGAAAGGGAAGCAAAGTAGAGAAACCTAGATGTAAAGGGGGGCCGGGCACATGGGGAACAACCTGGGCGAATCAGTACCAATGGGGGATTTGGGTTTGTGAAAAGGGGCAATGTAAGACACTCACGGGACTATTATGGCGGAGGAGCAGCTGCAGCTGTCTGACCGAAGGAGCCGGGTTTAGTTTGGACTGATCCGTTTCCCGTTGGGATAGATCAGCAATCCATAACACTTGTCTAACATCCAACGACTGTTGAGTGCATTGAACGCTGTTCCATGAACGGGAATCCCGCTGCTAAAACTCACCGAGATGAGAGCAACTCGAATCCCGGTTTTTTCCCTTGGTTAAAACCGAGGTGGGGTGCACCGTGCGTGTGCTCTCCTGTGTGGCCCTACAGGCATTTATGCGTTTTCTATACTAGTACCAAACCCACGCCAATAATAAAACTAAACGAGCTTTGTTTTATGGGCGTATTACCCGACGATCGGGCAGGCATGGCAATGCACGTGGGGCCGCTGAGTAGCGTTCAAAGAACCCCGCATTAAGAAATTCAACTGATACCAAACGCTGTGGGCCTTAGAGTTTCATCGTTGCGGTTAAAAATGTTTTTAAAGCATCTGTGGTTAACGGTAATATGCACTCCTTAAACTGCAAGGGAGGCCCTTCAACTGCTTTTAAAAGCCTGTATAAAGTTTCAGCTGCTATGGGCCACTGCATTGTTTTCTGCTTTAGAAAAAAAAAAGTAGGCATTCACATCAACCCAGCCAAAATGCTCAAGAAGAAGAAACTTTAATCGACAACAACCAAACTTGCAACTACCCAGCAATCTTTCAGCGATTTAAAATATTTTATGCTTTACAATTTCAAAGAATTGCAACCCTTGATGCAATTTAGTATTTTTGTACAGTGATAGACCGACTTTTAGGGTTGACATTTCTTTTTTTTTACTTTCAGATTTTTTATCAAACAATAGATTCGATGATGTGGTAACTATTTTTTAAGTTAAAAAAAAGTTAATGATATTTAGAATTATCTATTTAATTTTTGTTTATGATATTTAGAATTATCTATTTAATTTTTGTTTATGATATAAATATATAGTGTATCTATTTCATTTTGTCTAAATAAAAATCTTATTATTTAAAGTAATTTATTGATAATTTATAAGAGGTAAATACTTCTAAATTTTGGGTTGTTCACTTATTTATTTATATTAAAGAAAATAAGTTCTCAGCCAATCAAAAATAGTTTTAAATTATATTTTAAAAACAAAATATGATGAGTATAAATAATCTTGACAAAAAAGTTAATATTCCTTGAAATTATGACATCAACCATACTCTAGTAAATGAAACCAATATATTCCTCATTGCAATTTAACTTCATATTAAAAAAAAACATGATAATTATCTATAATTTAATTAAATTAAATTTTATATAAAACTTCTAATACAGCCCTAGCTTTTCTTCTTTAAAAACCAGTAAAAATTATAATCAATGTACATGAAATGTTAAAACTTAAAATTACTTAAATAAATATATAATTAATTTTATTTATATAATTAAATATAAAATAAATATAAAATAAAAATAAAATAAAAAGTTTCGTTAATAACTGATTACAAATAATTAATTATAAAACATATACTTTTATTAATAACATTAAAGAAGGTTAAAAGTTAAACCTTAAAATATGTTTCCTATACTAAAAGGTGAATACAATCGGAAGAACCGTTCATTAAAAAATACATTCCAAACCAAAAATATACAAACAACAGTGTATGATGAAATAAATGTAAAAAAATACATTCCAAACCAAAAATATACAAACAACAGTGTATGATGAAATAAATGTAAAAAAATACCTCCTCTAAATGGGATTCTAAAGAAGAAATATACGAATAACAGGTCATGGCTTCAATTAAAAAAAAAATGAAATTAATATATCTAATATGTAAATTGAAAAGGGCATTCCAGAATATATCTACGGCAGCCATAAATCAATGATCACTTGGAAGTGAATGATGAATGAGTTTCAAACAAACAAATATGGTAGCCATAGAAAAATGATCACTTGAAAGGAAGGGATTTAAAAGAAGTTTATCAGATCCAAATGCCATAGAAAAATGATCAGATCACTTCAAAGGAAGGGGTTTAAAAGAAGTCTATCAGATCCAAATACACATTGTTGCATTTGTTTTGATAAACTCTTCAGATATGTCATCACAGGAAAAAAGAACTGTCTAAGAGAATTCAAGCAAACAAACATCTACGGCAGCCATAGAAAAATGATCACTTGAAAGGAAAGGGTTTAGAAGAAATCTATCAGATCCAAATACACATTGTTGCTTTTGTTTTGATAAACTCTTCATGTATGTCATCACAGGACAAATAACTGTATAATAGAAAACACTTTTTAAGATGTTAATTATCAGTTTTGAATCATTCATACGGAATGAATCATACTTCATTTAAAAAACTCGTATTCTTATTTTAATGAAATTATGTGAATAATTTTTTCATGCCGACATCTGGAATAAACTCATCACTTATCTTTAAGAAAAATCAATTAAAAAAATCATTCTTGATGATCTCACGTTTTTGGACTTTGATTGCCCATAACGCTGCAACGAATCCGACCTCATTTAGAAAAGTAAAATAACTATTAACAAATGTTTATAGAGATTTGCACAAACCCTGTTTATCAATTTCTTCCCATATGCTTATTGGACAATAGTCCACTGATATTACGTCCAACTCTTAAATTCCTTAATCATTTTTAATCTTTCTCTTCCTGCTATCTCTCCGAATTTAATGCTTCATGAATTATTCTGCTTCTCTGTGTTTTGAACTCTTCTGGGCCATTTATAGTCATCGGTGGATATTTAATAAATTTTAATTTAATTGCTGCTATTTGAAGTAAATTTTAATTTAATTACCGCTATTTGGGGTATTTCCAGCGGGATCCCACCTCCAAACTGTCCAAAGACGACTATTAAGATTCAAGACCAGAGTTTCTCCAAGCCGCTGTAGTTATTCACAGCTTTCGGCCGTTTTCATTATTTATTTCCCTCTAACCTATTTCCCTCTAACCTGAGCATTTAAACTTGGAGGTTTTTTCCAAAAATACACATTCGGGACAAATCTGCTACAAAATCTTAAGATGCCTAAATTTATCACTGCTCAGTGGCAAAAGTTCGTCAAAATCTGTAAATTTAAACATTAAATAGTCACAATTCCACTGGACAACGCGCCGCCGCGCTTTAATTTCCGAAAAGACAAAGCTATACGCTAGAAAACCCGATAAAGCTCTTCAGAATTACTAGTTATTCACAGTTTTTAGCTATATTTAGCGATTTTCCCCTTTTCCCAACCCACTTCGCCAAATTAAAGCTCGAAACTAACAGATTCCTAACCTGATTCAAACCGCACAGTATTAAAACCGTTTTTATTGTTGTCCGAAACTAAAAACAATTATAATACATCTCCACACTTATAAACAACAATCTACTGTAAATAAAACTGCCAGATCTCATAAATGACACATTTCTTTACCGTTTACAGCGATCTTGAACCGATTTCCGAACTTCTTCGATTAAATTCGACGTTCCAACGAACAAATTTATCATTCCAAGCCATTTTTATGCTGAATTCTCTCATCAGATCGGCCGTCAGCCATCGGCAGCTACAATTTCTGCGCGTTTCGGACAAAGCTTGCAGGAAATCGACCAGGTGACCTCAATGCCTAAATCTTCAGCTTTGTACCGGGCCATTCTATGATTTTAACGTCAAATTGAAGCCTAGAACTTCCATTTTAGTGTAGGTCAGTTCAAAATAGACCTATACAGTACGAATTCGAGCTGCGCCGTGCTGTGGTTCGATGGATCTGCCTATACTCCATCACCAGAACCTCTGGAGCTTCTCCGATCTCTAACAATACAATGCGTATACTATTATTTTTATGATTATGGTCATCATGTTTTGTTTGTTGTTTAACGTGAATTTAACTAAAGTGAAGAGTTGAATTTTAATTGAACTTAGCCAAATGTGTTTTTAGGTGCACCACCAATCAAGTCCTTCGACGTGAGATCGACATATTTTAAGCCAATGAGTAATTAGAAAAACTTTGGGTGTAATTATATCGTATTTATAAATTTAATAATAATAATTTATTTTAATGGTTGATTTAAAATTTTATGATGTATAAATTTATTTTTTTTAATTATTGTTTATTTAAAAGAAAAATAAATATAATTTATTAATTAAATTTATTTCGAAAAGCTAAAAAATAATCCTTTCGGCTTAAAATAAATTCTCACAAATAACATATTAAATATTAAATTTGTAATGAATAATATCACTTAAAAAGTTAAATATTAAATTTCTAATGAAAAATCTCACTTAAATATTAAATTTTTAATGAATAATATCACTTAAAAATTAAAATTCATTCTCACAAATATGATACGCTCATATTAAGAATGGTATGGAGAGTAAATACAAAAGGTTATATATTTATAGTGCAAAATTACATATCAATGTTTAAGTCTAACATTTGCAAAACTACATATCAATGTTTAACTCTAACATTGTAACATGTAGAATAAATTTTATTAAAAAAATGTTGTTTAAAGTCAGTGTCATGTGTAGAGATGTCCAAAACCCTCCTATCGCTATGTTTAACTCTAACATTGTATCGCTAAATCAATGTTTAACTCTAACATTGTAACATGTACAATAACTTTTATGAAAAAAAATTGTTGTTTAAATCCACTCTTGTGTGTGTGTAAAGATGTCCAAAACCCTCCTAAGCATTAATACTTTGAAATCAAAAAAGTGTTAAATGACTACATCAACCAAAAAAAAGAAAAAGGCCAAGTGGTCAAACCAAACGTATCAACATGTTTTGTTGTAGATGGAATCATGTTTATACCTAGTGGTGGGGCATCTTTGTCTTTGACGGGTAACCCCCATCCCTCAACAACATGGTAAAGGGTCGGATGCCCTCATGATGAGAATTGAACCTTGATAATGGATGAAAAACTCCTCATTCCTCATTAATGGATCTAAAAATTGCTAAGTTGTTTGGAATTCATTGCTCATTAAAGTTTGTCCTCCAAAAAGAGAACCTTCAAGATAATATGGGAGAAGGATACTAATTGCATAACTAAGTCACTAGACATGATTCAACACAAGAATATTTTTGGTTGAAGAGTTAAATTCAACTTGGAACCCAACAAAAACTAGTGAGTCAACTTGATAGTGACTAAAGCCATAAAAATATAAAAATATAAAGAATATAAATTTTCAAGAATATTATTTTTTTAGATTTTATATAATTGTATATGAGAGATTACACAAATACAATGCAAACACACTAAATTATAATGTTAAAAATGATCACGACTTATCATCACGTCATCATTCATCTATCAAGATTTAAAATCGCCATGGGCCATATGTGAAATTGTGATTCATGAAACAAAAGGGACTAAGGTTTTCAGATGGTAAATTGTCCAACATCAAGAGTCGATACTGGAAGAGTTAAATCTAAAATCCTCTGACTTAATGATTTTATGTTGACTTAGTAGTTCTTGCCAAGACTAAGCGGGTTTAGAGGTTTTGGGCAAAAATCAATGTGGCTTAGAGTCATGCTCATTGAGTCCAAGTCAAACCAACCCATCTACGGTGGTAGGGTAAGTAGACTCGGCAACTCGTAAGTCTACCCATAGGGTCTTGTGACTATGTTGCATGGGTTATAAACCTAATTGAAACATTGTTAAATAAAATCACATAACCAAAATTATATTTATGGAAAGTTGCATATTTTTTTCTCTGAAAAGTCAGGTAAGATTTTGAAGAAATAATCCCTTAAGGAGCACTCCATGTAGGGGAGAGGATAAAGATCATTAAACAAGCAAAAAATGTGTATGGGATTTAAACATTGTGATATAATTAATGTTAGTATAGATTGTATGTCATGTAGACATCGTGTCTACAGGATAAAGATCATTCAACGCACAAACAAATGTGTATGGGGATCAAACATTGTGATATAATTAACGCAAGTCCAGATTGTATGCCATGTAGGCATCATGTCCAGTAACGTTATTGAGTTGTATGATTGGAATCTACAAATAACATTAGATTTATGATATGTATCAATCACAAGTAGCATCATCTCTTATTGAGATTGCAGTTAAATCATAGATTCCTAAACAAAATTGAAATTCCAAACAAAAGACCAAAATTCTCTCTAAATACCAATAAACCAAAACACAAAATCTATCTGAAAATAACAAATACAACCATACAAAATGATTAATACAAATTTCAAACTCACCCCAGATGGGGTGACACGTAGCACACAAGGGCCACGTCGCACCAAGCCAAGCCAAGCCATAAGTATGGCAGGCTGGCTCCCATCCCCTCTCCATTAAATATGGGAGGCTGCCTTAATTGCCAGCCATGGGACGACTCCCTCGCGTGAACATACTGACGGCAAGGAAATTCAATGCCTAGGAGGCGATAATGGAAGTTGTCATGTCGCACCTCCTTGTTATCAGCCACCATTGCACCAACCCTCTCCATTTCGCCTTCAGCATGCACCAGGTAAGCAACTCAGTGCTCTGGTGCAGCCATTGCAGGACCTCTTACAATTTTGCCATCAGAGCTACCTTTTCGATGCCATGGGATAGAGGTAGGCCACGTCGCGGCCCTGCCTGGTATAGTTTGCCTGCAAGACAGAGGCAACAACAGAGGCTAGAGTGGGTGCTCTCCATAGCCCGCACTCAGAGAATTCAGACAACACGCAGAGGAGGGATGGATTGGTCACCTCCAATGGCTTATGTGGAGGAAGTTACCCCGGAAGAACCCATACAGATCCCTCCGGAGTCTCTTCTCTTCACTGTGCTAGAGAATTGCCAACCTCCAAGCAGCTTCCCTGCAAAAGACACTAAGCTAGCCACAACGGCTCACCACAACACCAGCACCATGGAGGCAAATATGGAAGAGTTCCACATCCGCTTCGTCGAGGAGGAATTCTTGGAGGAACTCCTCCACATGGCCTCTCAGGTTGCCACACTTTCAGCGGACTACGAACCTTCCAGAGCCGCAGTGAGAGAAGGGAACCCCAGGAAGGAGGAAGGAGCACATGGATGGAGCGCAACGACGGAGCACAAGGAAGGAGAAGAGGATGGAATACATGCTACAACAGGCGAGGCTGTGGAGGGTTTGGGTGGTGACGAAGGAAGGTGGCGAGGTCCTTGCGCCACCTCCTATCTCGATAGTACCAGAACAGTGGCGTGCCCCCGCACCCTTCTTCCACCTGGAACAATTGGATTTAGTGTTCGACCTGAGAAGCCAGATGGTAGACCAGGTTTACTGTGGCACACTCATGCACCAACGCATCGATATGTTGCATGAAGCTTTATCCAAATGCGCCAGCAGGGCAAAGATGTCTGACGTGTGCAAGACCGTATGCTCTGCCGACTCGGAACGAACCGCACAACGAAGACCCTGACAAGGCTACTTCTGGTGCCAACAGGTAACTGCATGGCTTGGAGTTCTTTCTGGTTATGGTCAGGTGTTAGTTTAAACTCTTTTATGTTTAGTTCCAACTCCAGTCTAGTTTCAATTTCAGTGTTAATGGTTAATGTAAAGACTATAGGCCGCCACCTGTTCTGGTTTACTCTGGGCAGGGAAAATGGCGATCCACATCCTTTTTGACATGGTCATCCAAGACTACCAACTATTTCGGTTTCCACTAATTTGACGAAACAACTGACAGCCTAAGGACAAATGTTATTTTTACATGTGATATAATATAATAGAAATAGGATCTAACCCTCTCTTTTTATTTAAAAAATATATATATATACAAATTTCAAACTCTCACCAATGATAATATTTATGTTCACCCATAATGGAATATTGTACTTTTCCTTTATCCAAAATGTAACATTTTGGAAATTACATATTTTATTTATGTTGTCAAGATTGATGACATGTATGTAGCGACAAAGCATGTAGTTTTCTTCTCTTACAAGACTTGTTGGTGGGCATATAATTTTCTTGGGGGTTACTTTTTTGTTTTTGGTGGTTTAGGAGCATGGCATGGCATTATTCTTCTTCCTTTTTAAAATGGAGTGCCTTGGAAGGCATCCACAGTTTGAAAAGAAGATCATGAGTGGTTTAATACATATTTTGATGGTGATAGGAGTCATAGGAATGATAGACATTTTGGTTTGAGTTGATTAATTTGGTTATCCAAATGCATCAACTATTTGAGTAAAGTGGTTGAGGTGGACATAACATCTAACATTGGGAAAGGCCCAATGACAAGGTTTAGGTTTTAAGTTACATATATATTACAATATAGTATTTAACGTGCGTATATCCACATATAATATTATTAAATAATACATTTTAAATATTTTTATTATAGAATGCATAACATAGTATTTAATGTGTGTTTATCCACATATAATATTATTAAATAATATATTTTAAATATATTATATTGTAGAATGCACAATATAGTATTTAATGTGTATATCTACTTATAATTTTATTAAATAATATATTTTAAATATATTATATTATATAATGGACAGTGGTTACATGACTAAATGTACTTGCAAGAAAAGTTTTTTCAAAACTTGTACTACTTTTTTTTTTGGAAAAAATAAGCTTTGGTAGATGGGTAACGGGTTTGACATATCTTCCTCTTAACCCATGAACTAAACCAGCCCTCATTCAATTAATTAAATATTTAATGATCATTGCCACATATTTTTGTGCTATTAGAAAGCTTGATTTTATCTTAATTAGTCTCAAATGCAAAAGGCTCATGTGGGTATAATTATTCCAAAGTTGCCATGTGGCCATCACATTAAAGCCATCCCTCAAGTTCAAAAGACTCCAAAATGGTTGGAGTAATGAAACTATCTTGAACATAAAAAAAAAAATATTTTAGTTTTATAAAATGTTTTGAAAATTATTAAGATAATTAATTATAAATATATTAAACAATATTTTTATATAAGGAGTTATATATATTATCATTTATTAGTTATTAGTGAGTTGTTTTTAGTTTTGAATGGTATTGGGTAGTTGGTATTAAAGAAATTCATTTTTTAAAAATTATTAAGATAATTAAATATATAAGAACATGTGTTTCTTCTTAAGAGGTTACAAGTTCAAATCCAGAGGGGGTAGGGTATGTATACTTCTGTAGATTTTATTAGTCAAATCTTTGGGATGAGGGGAGTCCCTTGTCCCACAAACAAGGGGGTCTCATACACCAATTTGGTGTGGCTTGGTCGTGACCTTAAAAATAGATTATTATTATTATTATTATATTTTTATAAAAATAATTATATATGTCATAAATTATTGAGTTGTTTTTAGTTTTGAATGATATTGGGAAGTTGAGTTGTTTTTAGTTTTGAATGGTATTGGGTAGTTGGTATTAAAGAAACTCATTTTTTTTTAATTATTAAGATAATTAAATATATGATATTTTTATAAAAGGAATTATATATATTATAAATTATTGAGTTGTTTTTAGTTTTGAATGGTATTGGGAGGTTGGTATTAAAAAACTCATTTTTTGGTTTTTGTGTTGGAATATAATAAACCATCATACTTAGAGTTTTGATTGATTTAATTGTTTTTTTATTTTTTTAAGGGTTTATTTCGTTTTTTTTTTTTTGTAAGTGAGTGTGAGTGTCTGTATTACTAAGAAAGGCTAATATCCAAAAAATCGGGACTCCCTGGTTTGTCAAAAAGGAAACCATCCCAGGGGTTCCGGAGTTGCGTTCTTTGAGATATCATAGGGGTATAGCTTGATCGCCACATTGGGAAACCGGTCCGGTATCGTCATATTCAGTTTTGACAGACTAACCATAACAAAACCAAAAAACCAAAAAAACAAGACAACAATTAAGACTGACCTAGTAATATTCCCCGATCCGTTGTTACCCAACACTAGTCCAGGATTATGAGATTATTTTTTCCTTCTTTCGCCTTGTCCTTTCTCTCCTCCTGCTGGGCGACCGTGTGGGTATTCCTAATCCGGGCTGGTGCTCCATTCCCATCAGCAGGAGTAATGTCCATATGGTGGACGTAGCGCAAGTATAAGTGAAATTGGTCAGCCATTCCCTCCAGGTTCTCCTTTTGATTCTTCTAGTCCTCTGCAATTCGTTTTGTACTGGCATCTAAGGTGCTGAGGTGACTCAGGTTTTCTTTTAACAAATTTTTGTGTGCCTTGTTACCCTTCCAACTGCCAGCTTTCTTTTTTGTGCTCACTTTGGCTATTAACATCTTAACATCTTTGTCTGCCACGCCATCTTTACCGTCTTGTGGTAAAGTGTTTCCTTGGACTGCGTGGTCCTTGGGTCTGTTATCCAATCTGCTTCCTGTCTCAGTTCCTCCTAGGCTTTGCCTTTGCGCTTGGTAGTGATTTCCTTCTCCCATCTGGTGATGGTCGCTTGACCCTTCAATTCGACCAGCACCTAGAAGGTGCCCTTGGCGTCTCGGGCTACTTCCTCCATCCTTGAAATCTTCCTCTGGCTTATCAAATTTTCGTCCATCTGGGTGTTTCTTTTGACGTGTGTTTTCTTCATACGCACCATCTTGGCTAGCTTGTGGCGATTCTTTCCTTGAATTCTCCTTCTGTTCCTATCTACCCAGGGGTTCTTTCTTGCGAGACCCTTGTTTTTATGGTGGCTTCCTCTGCAGCGCTTTGTCCAACTACGTCGATTCCTAGTGTTTCGCCTCTTATGGAAATTCTCTTGTTGTGGGCTCGTCCTTGCAATCATGATCTGCTCGTAGAGGTGGTCCTTCCCGTCCTTTTTCCCTGTCTCGGTAAGTGTGACCATGATAGTCCGGCCATTATCCCAGCACCGGCCTTTGCCTCTGCTCGTTGTGTAACCAACTTTTCTCTTCACCATACCTGTTCTTGGAAGGGGTGTGATCCTACTAGTGTGTGGTAACAACTTTTGTCCTACATCACTCACGGCCTGCTGAGTCCCGTTTGTACTTTCCCCTGCCTTAACCTTACACTTCTTACTACTGATTTGACCTTGAGGTAGTACCTCCATTTTTTGTGTGGTCAGATCCTGCATTGTCACTTGTAATTGGGTGTTGGCCATGAAGATTATGCCTGGATTCGTCGTGCCCACCTATTGGCCTTGCACCACTCCTCTCGATGTGACCTTCTGTACTTAAGCTTCTGTCACGGTCTTTTGTCGCTAGTTGTGTGCAGTCTATTCCGAATTGATCGTTTGGGATGTTGCTCCAGATGGTGTCTAACTCTAATTCTTCCTTGCTAACCCCTTCATTAGCAATTCTATCCGCTATGCCATTCGCTGACCTGCGTACCCAACGCAACTCCACTGTGTTCATCTTTTGCAGATGCTCCTGGATGTTTTGCAGGGAGTGTTCCAAGTGCCAGTGTCTCTGAACTTTGCCCACTCTGGTGCCATTTTGGAGTCTCTTCACCGTGTTGATTACCAGGGTAGAGTCACCTTCCACTATTGTGTTTGTCGTCCTTTCTCGGCTTAGGATCTCGAGTCCAATCTCCAGGGCTCTGAATTTCGCGGCGTTGTTAGTTGACTTTCCCATACTGTCGGCGTACAACCAGATTATGTTACCGCCACTATCCCTGATAATCCCACCCATTCCTGTCATGCTTGGATTTCCTTTTGCCACCCCGTCGAAATTCAACTTGAGTGACCCTGCTGGAGGGGGGTTCCAATTGCGCTCACCTAGTTGGAGTTACGGTGTTCGTCGCCTTGTTTGTGTATGGTTGTGCCTGTCTTTTAGGTGAAAATCTTCTAGGACTCTAGAGTCTCGTCCTGTGAGTTGCGCATTCCCATTCTGGTAGTTGTGGCTCTGCACTGTTTCTCTTGTCATGGAGATTATTTTTTCTTTGATTTTCCTTTCCAGAAGGCTTTCATTCTTAAAGATGCGTCGGTTCCTTTCTTTCCATATTGTCCATATGATCATCCTCGGAATGAGAGTCCAGCATAGATTCACCTTTTCATTTTCGTTGTAACTCTCATGCCAGTTATTGATGGTTGTGCAGATGTTACCTCTGGTCCCATTGGATTGTCGAAAAATACCTGTCGCCCAGTCCCAGATCTTTGTTGTGTTACTACATTCATCGAGGAGATGATTTGTTGTTTCCTCCTTGGTTTGACAGAGGTGGCACCGTGACGGACCTATGAAGCCCCTTTTTCTTAGGTTTTCCCAGGTTAGAATTCAGTTGTGAAGTACTAACCATTTGAAGATTTTTATTTTTGGCCACTGAGGGCTGCTCCAGAGCTTATCCCATAGTTGTGCTAGATCTTCTTGGTCTTGGTCCTCAATATAATGTCGTGCTTCCTTCAAATTGAATTCCCTGCCATTTTTCCGGCCCCATCTTAATTGGTCTTCTTCATCCAAGACTGCAATTTTCCTTTTCCTCATTTCCTCCTCCACCTCTTTCGCGATGGTTGTGGTCTGATCGCTAGTTTGGGAGTTGAAATTATCCCAAATTCTCCATCTGTTTCGATCTGTTTCTTGCTTCCAATAGTGGTGGACATTGGTTTTGCCTTGCGCGATCATGTCCTGTTGGAGTTCCTCCCTGTTTGGATTTCCCATCTCGGGTTCATGTTGCCAGGCATCCTCCCAGAATCTTGTTGTTTTACCATTCCTTACTTCCCAGAAGCTGTGTGTCTGGACCCAGGTCTTGTTGTGCCAAGCTAGGTTCGAGATTGTTGATCCCTCCCTGGTGCCCATAAAACGAATTCGGTCCTGGTCGGTTGTGTCCGGGGCATACTTGGCCTTCCAGAGGGTTGCCCACGGGATAGAAGTTTCTTTAATCCATCCCCACCAAAGTTTCGCCCCATAGGCTTCGTTGGTTACTTGTGAATCTTGTAACCCCAATCCTCCTTTGCATTTTGGCTTGCAAACCTTCTCCAAGCCAGCAGGGCCCATTTTTTCTTAGTTTCCGCTCCTCGCCATAGGAAGTCCCTTTGGATGGTCCTTATTTTTTGTAGTATCCCTTTGGGGGCGGGGAATACCAACATCATGTAGGTTGGAATTGCTTGTAAAACCGTCTTGGTCAGTACCAGTCTCCCCGCTAGGTTGAGGGATCTGTACGTCCGGTTTTTCACCCTCTCTTGTAGCTTGTTGATCACTCCTTCCCAGGTTGCCATTTTGTAAGCTCTATCTGTCAAGGGGATGCCCAAGTATTTAGTTGGGAGAGTTTTGCGCTCAAAGCCCAAAATATTTGCCAAGTTCCGTTGGATAGCAGGGTTGGTGTTGAAAAAGTAGATCATCAATTTGGAATGGTTGATCTCGGCTCTCGAGGCTTCCCCAAACTCTTCTAAGATCCTTTTGAAATTTTTTGCTTCCTTGACCGTGGGTATGCCAAGGAGTAAGGTATTATCCACGAACTGTTGGTGTGTGGAAGTAGGGTAGTTTTCGAAAGGTTTGAGGCCTGTAATCTCTCCTGTTGTTGTTGCGCTTTTAATTGTTCGACTGAGACCTTCCATCATCAATATGAATAGGAAGGGGAATAGCAGGTCTCCTTGTCTGATGCCTCCAGTAGGCCAGAAGGGCTTGGCTGGGGCTCCATTTACCAGGAGTGAGAAACTTGTCATTGAGACTAGACTGATAATCCAGTTGATCCAGTGTTGGGAGAAACCAAAAGCTTCCAGAGTCTTAACCATGTAGTGCCAGTTGATTTTGTCATAGGCTTTTTCTAGGTCTAGTTGTATTATCATCCCCCCTCTCCTCCGGATTTTCAGGGTGTGAATTAGCTCATGAGCATGGATGATGTTGTCCATGATTTGTCGACCTTCCACAAAACCCGCCCGTTCTTGTGAAATCAATGTGGGTAGGAGGGGTTTCAATCTATTGGCTATGACTTTAGAGATTATCTTGTAAACCACATTGCATAATGCTATGGGTCTGTATCGGTCAGGGGTCCTTGCTTCCTGTTCTTTGGGGATTAGAGTAATCATTGTGGCGTTTAACGCTTTTAGGATGGAGGTCGACCGTTTAGAATCCTCCACCACCCTATACACATCGTGTTTGACCACTTCCTAACAGGCTTTGAAGAATTCCACTGTGAAACCATCTGGGCCTGGGGCTTTCTCGTTGGGCATCTCTTGAATTACTTGATCAATTTCCTCCTTAGCTATGGGTTTGTTTAGGTTGTTATTCTGTTCCTCAGTGATTAGTCTGGGGATGTGCTGTGTAATCCTCTAAATGGCCTCTGTTCGGTCTTTATTGGGTTCCTGGGCTATCCCATGGAATTGGCTTACCAAGGTATTCTCTATCTCCTTGTGGGATTCTCGCTTGATCCCATCCTGATCCTTAATTTTCAGGATTTTGTTGTGGACTCTTCTAGAAATGGTTGTTCTATGGAAAAACTTGGTGTTCCTCTCTCCTTCCTTTAGCCACTTGATTCAAGATTTTTGGCGCCGTAGAATTTCTTTATGCTGGCATCTTCCTTCCCATTCCTGGGTCATTTGGATCTCTTCCTTTTTTCGTTCCTCTATGTATCCCTCCTCTATACAAACTTCCTGGAGTTTTCTCATTCTGTCTTCAATATTTTTCTTCTCTTGGTTTATGTTGCCAAAGATTTCCTTGTTCCACTCCCTGAGCTTATACTTGATGTACTTTATTTTCTTATAGAGTTTGAACATCTGTGTACCTTGCTCTGGTTGTTCCTCCTGCCACCACTGGTTGATGTTCTCCTTAAAGGTGGGGTGTTCAATCTAGAATTTCTCAAATCTGAACGGTCTATTCTTCGGGGTGGTTGGGAAGTCTGCTTCCAGTTGGACTAGCCAGTGATTAGAACCTCCCCAGGGAAGGATGTTGCAATCTAAAGTTAACCCCTGTATAATGATGGATTCTTACACCAATAATTTGTCCAGTCTTGTCGCAACCTGATGTTGATTTATCTGTTTATTGTTCCAAGTGAAGTGTCTGTTATTGGTTCTGATGTCTAGCATCTCGGATGTGTCTATGAATGTTGAGAAATCTTCTGCATCTCTATCCAACCTCCTGGTGCCTCCTTTTTTTTTCCCCAAGTGAAGTGATGATGTTGAAGTCTCTTGCCAGGATCCAGTGGAGGTTGTTGGAGCGGGTTTTTAGGTCTTCTAAGTCTAGAAGCATTCTTCTCTTTTCCTCTAGTATCTGGGGTCCGTGCACGTTAGTGCATAGGATCATCTCTATATTCCCAATGATTTGCATGTTAACCGATAATGTGTGCATGGTAACCTCGACTGCTATTAGGTTCATCACTTGTGAGTTCCACAATGTGAGGATCCCTCCTGCCATCTGTTGTCCTTCAACAACCACCATCTTGTACTTGCTCCAATGTTTTTTCTTGATTGTTTCCATTCTACCTGCACTGCATTTTGTCTCTTGGATGAAACAGAGGTCTGGTTGTTCCTTCCTAAGTCAAGTTATAATAATTCTCTGCTTTCATGGGTTGTTTAGGCCTCTTATATTCCATGTTATAATCTTCATTTAAACATGTGGGGGGGAGTTTGGAAAGAGATTTTTTTATCTTACCTCAGTTTATCAGTAGAGCTCCTAGTTCCTGGAGAGCTACGTTGTTTAATTTCCTGCCTTTTTTCCTTCTCATATGCTTGGGTGAGAGTTGTGGTTGTCCTTCACCTACTTTGACTCCCAGGTGTCCTATCTCCCCATATGTGCGCTTGAGCCCTCTGGATTTGGCTTCCTCCCTTAGGAGAAACAGGGATTGGATGCGATCTAGTTGCTCCGCTGGTACCTTGTCAACGCCCTACCTTTTCCATTGCTCCAATATGTTCGGGAGGTCGATCCCTTCCCTTTCCATGATGTCTCTAAGATCAGGGTCTTCTGTTCCTACCTCACTTGGAGTCATTTCCGCGTCTTCGTCTGCCTCCTGCATGGGGGTGGGGGTATCTCTGGTTTCTCTGTCGATAGTAGTTGCGCTACCTCCCTGTCCCATCCCCTTTCTTGGGCTATCTGTATCCTCATTGGTAGCGTGTTCCCTGGCTTCTTTAGATTTTGTTTTTTCCTTTCCTCCTTCCTCCTCTCTGTTGGTCTTGTCTCGTCCTTCTGCTTTATTCTTATCCTCCGAGTTGCTCCATGTTGGGGTTTTACTTTGTTTCTTGTTAGCTCTGTTTCTATGGTTTGGTTTTATAAACCCATCTTTGTCCTATTGTAGTTTGGTGTTCTCCGCTTGTTGTTTTTTGATGAGCGGGCATTCTCTGATTAGGTGCCCATGTTCGTGGAATCTTCAACATCTGAAGGGGATCTTCTCATTGTCAATGTTTTGTATCCATTCCTCGTCCCTGAATTCTAGGCTTATGGCTTCTGGGAGTGCCCCCGACACATCCATCTCTATGCAGATTCTTGCGTAGGAGGTGTACTGTCCTTTTAGGGTTGCTTCAGATGTCTTCATGTGTTTTTCCAGTTTGTTCCCTATTGCTTCAAAGGTGGAGGGTAACCAATAATCTAACGACAAAGAGTAAAGTATCARCCATACAGGCACATTTTTGAAGGTTTCTTTTTATGGGGAGAATTTTTCCTTCCATGGTTGCATGTACAGTCCTACTGAGGCATGGAAGTATGCCCCCCCCCTCAAAGATCTTATCCCTATCTTCTAGGTTCATAAAAACTGCTATAAAGAATCCTTTTGAGCCCAGGTGRAGAACCACTTCTCCGCTTGGCTTCCATTGATATTTAATCCAGTTGCACAACGTTCTTTCTGTTGGCCACAACCCCATAAACTTGTAGATTAGTGCATGCGTCTTCATCTGGTCCCTGTAGAGTTGCGTTTGTGGATCGTCCAGTATTACCTTGGGTATCATTGTTGTCTTTGGTTTACATGGGTTGCAACCTTCAGCCCCATTGGGGCTCGTTGTTTCTTGCGCAACATTATGAGGTTCTCTGGTTTCTTCCCCCATGCCGTCGCCTTTCCTCTGATTACTTTCCTGACTCTTTTTCATTTCTGATCTCGAGGTGCTTGTCATTGGTGCCTTGAAAACTACGCCTTGTGGGCCTTTCCCTCTGTCTACTACTACCTGGTTGTATGAGGGGGTTCCATTACCGCCTCCCTTAGTACTCATGCTATCATATGTTGTGGTCGCGTCTACAAACCCTAGCTTGTAGTTGCTCCAGTTCTTGATCAAGTTAAAAGATAAGGTTTATTTAGATTTAATTACAATCAAAACATCCAATATATAATCTTACCATGAATAGAATTTTTATTATTTTAATATTATGATTGAAGTTGAAGTTATAAAGGTGTTTTGAGTGCTTTTTATTTTAATTTTTTTTAACTATTACTATAAATTTATTTAATCAGTATTGAAAGGTATCCAATCCTTCAGGGGTAGATATTTTCACAAATTTTACTCTCTAAAAAAGTTTGCACTTCAAAGGATTCGAAAAAATTTGAAATGCAAATCTCTCCATGCTTAAAAAATCATGACAAAAGATAGATATGGGTGTGTGTGTGTGTGTGAGAGTTGGGTCCTAAGTGGTTGTCGAATGGAGAGTTATCCTCCCCGCCCAAGTTCTATTCCCGTAAGTGACATGTTGAGCTCATAAAAAATATATTGTTATAGCGACTTTGAGCCATGTTGTAATAATGATAATTCATGCCCCTTTCCAAAAGACATGACATATTACTCCATATGTGTAGTTATATACATGATTTATTATTTAATATGGACATATGGGATTTCTTTGTGCATTCATGATGATTTCATGAAGTGAGTTATCAAGTTTACTTCAATTGGTATCATGTAGTGAATTATCAAGTTTACTTCAATTGGTATCATGAAGTGAATTATCAAGTTCACTTCGATTGGTATCAAAGCAAGCTTGTAACCAATTTTGATGGCCTATGGACAAGTTCTTTTTTCAATTGTAACATTCCCTAGCTTAACCATGGAACATTACTTGCGGAAAAACACATAAATTCAAAAATTCTTCTATTAATTAATTCATGTAGCTTACCAACTACGAATTGAACACGTTTTTAATTAAAATTTGATACCCATAACTAAATGCATCTACAACATTCTAAAAGAACATAATGCAGCCATAAAATCATCTACAACAACCCATAAAAATCATTCTCAAGCATAGGGTAGAACACAACCATAAAACTTAGAAGAGAAACTCATAAAATAATTAAACACTTATCTTTTAAAGCGTGTGTGCAACCAACTGCTCGGGAAGGACGTTCCACCCAACCATAGACCTATTGTTCCAAATCTCAACAGTCCACTCACAACTCAAATCCCACAACCCACTGGTATTCTCCTACAACTATCTCAAATTTCCTCCAACTCTATTTCTCTTGACCTGCACAACCTAAGGAATGTACCCCTTCACTGCTCCCAGTCCATCAGGTGTCCCATTTGTTTATCAGGGTTTCTCTGACACAGGTAACCAGGAATCTCTTTGTTGGGAATTCAAGGGAACTCACTGCCAAGAAAACTACAAGGAAAAACAAAAATAACACTTGTTGTTATAGTGCAACTCACCCAAGAGTTCACTCTTCAAAGTTGACAACCTCGCTCTTCAATATTCAGCTCTAGAATGCTCTAAAAACAGCTCCAGAATTTACCCTGCCTTCTTGGTATAGCTCTAAGGCTCCTTTTCCTTGCTCTCTGCTTGTTGTTCATGCCAAGACTCCATGTTAAAAACTACATATTCCCCCCAATACAAATTTCCTTTATTTTCCCAAGACAATTGGCTTCTCACTCTGTCGAATGTTGATTGTACTTCAGCCCCATGTTTCCAATAACTATGGAAGTTACTTCTACACCCACCCCCTGACAAAGATTCAATTATTGGGCTCTCATACACTCAAACAAAAAATAGAAGTTATCCCCAATGATAATAAAATCCAGAAATATGGGTTTGGATTAATACCCATAATCAATTTCCTCCTTGGGCTCCTCCTGGACACTCCTAGACATTTCCCTTTCTCTTATGGATTAATCAACCCCCATCTCTCTTCATATTCCCAACAACTGGTATCACATTATATTTATTAAAATCAGAAAATACAATTTGCATATTACATCCTTTGGCCATAGCCATATTCATATCTGCATTATACATAAATTAAAATGAGGATTATAGTGGGGATGTTACATTCCCCCTCCCCTACAATTGTACGTTGTCCTTTGTGCTCACTATATTGGTATACAAATATATACAAATTTACATCACAATAAAATTCTGCAATTTTACAACTCCAACAATAGTTCCAACCGTAATCTCATGTCCCTCTCAACCCGTCGACCCAAGGAATGCACCATTCGTTTATCAAGGAAAACCCAAGGAATGTATCATTTGTTTATCAAGGCTAACCCATGGAATGTACCATTCTTTTATCAAGGCCCCCGGTGTAGTTGTCTAGGAATTTGAGATGTGGTTCCAGAAATCTAACTGCTCAAAATGGAGTCTTGCATTCTATTTTCTTCGAATTGTCAAAAATTTGCGGGTATTCTTCCTGCATGTTTTATTCATGTTCCCATGTTGCATCTTCAGGAAATAGTAGGTCCATTGAACCTTTACAATCCCTATGGATTTGTTTCTGAGCACTTTGACTTTCCAATCTAGGATGTGTATTGGTTCCACCCAGAAATCCCCTTTGTTTTCCATTTGGATCACAGTCTAATCAATTATGTGGTTAGGTTTAGGCACATATTTCTTTAATAATGATACATGAAAAACATTATGCACTCTCATGGATGCATGCAATGCTAGCATGTATGCAACTGGCCCTATCTTCTCTAAGATTTCAAAAGGCCTACAATATCTTGCTGTCAACTTTGGGCAACAACCCAATCTTATCAAACTTCTTTTCACTTTCACTTTGAGAAAAACATGTTCACCCACTTTAAAATCTCTAAAAACTCTATTCTTGTTTGCATAACTTTTTTGTCTATCCTAGGAAGCCTTTAAATTTTGCTTGATCTTTATCATATGTTCTTCCATTTCCTTTAACAATTATGGACCAATGATAGCTATGTTTGTTGGGTTATCCCAACTCACTGGTGTGTTACACTTATTGCCATACAATGCTTCAAATGGGCTCATTTTTAATGAGGCTTAATACCCATTATTGTAAGAAAATTCCACTAAGTGGATATAATCTTCCCACTTTGATGGTTGATCCATCACATACATTATGAGCATGTCTTAAATGATTATGTTAGTCCTCTCTGTTTTCCCATATGACTATGAGTGATATGTTGTACTGAGATTTAATTTTGTCCCAAATCCCTTGAACAAACCTTTCCAAAAATTAGATGTAAATTTTGGATCTTTGTCTAAAACAATTGCCTTAGGAACTCCATGTAACATGAGAACTTCCTTCATGTAAATCTCTACAATGTTTTATGCCTTTTATGTTGTCTTCACAAGAATAAAATGTGTTGCGTTTGTTAATTTGTTTACCATCGCCATGATGGAATCATGTTGTTTCACTGTTTTGGGCAGCTTTGTAATGAAATCAATTGTAACCACTTCCCATTTCCACTTAGGAATGGGCAATGGATACAGAAGCCCTGCTGGATGTCTACGTTGTGTTTTTACCTTTTGACATTCTAAACACCTGCCTATGTAATTAACCACTTCCTTCTTCATTCATGGCTAAAAGTATTGACTTCTTACAACTACAATTGTCTTTTGATATCCTGGGTGCTCAGAATATGGCACATTGTGCATTTCCCTCAACACTATATTTTTTAGCTCTCTTGATTTTGGCACATATATTTTCCCTTTATACATGAGGATTCCATCCTCTTTTAGCTCATAATAATTAAACTTATGTTGTAAATTGCCTTGTTGTAATATCTCTTTTATTTTTAAACATTGTTGATATGAATTTGCTACCTCTAAAATTTTATCTTTTAAATATGTGTTGAACATACTAATAGTTGAAATATGCACTTCACGAGCTTTTCTAGGGAGTGCATTAGCCACCTAATTTTCCTTGCCTTTTATATGCTTAATTTCAAAGTCATGCTCACTCAAAAATTCCAACCATCTAGTTTGTTTGGCATTTAATGTTGGTTGTCCAAACAAATGCTTCAAACCACAATGGTCCGTCCTTAGCTCAAATCTTCTTCCCATGAGGTAATGTCCACATTTTTAATGCATGGACAATTGTTGCCAACTCCAAGTCATGTGTAGCATAATTTCTCTCATGTTCCTTTAATTTTCGGGACTCATAGCATACCGCATGATCCTTTTGACTGAGGACTCCATCGAGCCCTCCCGTGCACACATCTGTGCACACTGCAAAGTATTCATTTGGGTTTGCAATCTTTAAGATTGGTGCACTGGTCAAAATATCTTTCAACTTTTGAAAACTTCTTCACATTTGGGAGTCCATTCAAATTTCACTCCCTTCTTTTGGAAAGAATTGATTGGGCTTGCAATCTTTGAAAACCCCTTTATGAATCTTCGGTAATAGCCACCAAGACCCATGAAAGATCTGACCTCTTTCACATTTCTTGGTGTTGTCCATGCTCTAATGGCCTCTATCTTCTCGAGATCAATTGTTATCCCCTCTGCTGAAATAATATGGCCCAAGTAGTGAATCTTCTTTTAATAAAAGATGCACTTACTTAACTTGGCATACAACTTATGTTCTCTCAAAACTTGCAACACCATTATTAAATGTTGCTCATGCTCTTATTCTTTCCTCGAATAGATGAGAATATCATCTAAGAAAATAATTACAAACTTGTTCATGTATTCCCTAAACACTCCATTCATTAGGCACATAAAAACAACTGGAGCATTTGATAGCTCAAATGGCACTATTGTAAATTCATAATTCCCATACCTTGTTCTGAATGATGTCTTGTTGATGTCTTCTTCCTTTATCCTCACTTGATGATAACTTGATCTCAATTCAATCTTGGAAAAGATCCTTGCACCATTCAGTTGATCAAATAAATAATCAATCTTTGACAAAGGATATTTGTTCTTTGCGGTGACCTTATTCAGATGTCTGAAATCAATACACAACCTTAAGGTTCCATCTTTCTTCTTCACAAAAAGAAATGGGGTTCACAAAAAGAATCGGGGCTCCCCAAGGTGACACACTTGGGCATATATGCCCCTTCTTTAACAACTCTTCAAGTTGCATTTGCAACTCTTTTAATTTTGGTGTGCCCATTCTGTAAGGTGTCTTAGACACAGGGGCAACTCCTGGCACCAAATCAATAAAGAAATCAATGTCTCTCTTTGGTGGAAATCCTGGGATTTCCCCAAAAACATCTTCAAAATATTTCAAGACCGAATGGTCTTCAATACTAGCTAGATTATCTCTGGCTGACTCTTCCATATGGTCTGCAAAAATTTGTCATCCTTTCCTAAAACTCTTTTTTTGGTTGCATGGTTGATATTTTTGTAACAACTACAACTCTTAGAATGCCTTTAATCTTGCCTTGATTTCCATCCTCTTCAAGACAAGTTATTGTCTTGTTGTAACATTCTAGGACATCATGGTGTTTTTCCAACCAATCCATGCCAATTAGATAATCATATGAAACTAGTGGTATGATGTTCAAATCTATCTCGGTGCTAAGTTCATTCATGTCTATTGGACAATCTTTAACCAACTCAGTGATCTTTCTCTTAGCCCTTGTGGCTAATTGATCTAACCAAGATTTCTTATGCTTTCTCCTTTGCAGGTGAAATTTTTGAACAATGTCCAAGTTTATGTAACTATGGCTCGCTCCAAAATCAACAATGTTCACATCCCCGACATTGTACATGTTGCTTCCTTGGCCCTTTCCCAAATGAATCTATTGTCTTGTGCTCAATTTAGGTTGATTGTCCTAGCTCATTTGCTTGGGATTTGTTCTTGAAAAAGGGTGGCTTGAAACATTTCTACTTTTTCTCTTTCTTACCCTTCATCTTGTCATTCCAAGTCTTTTGGAAGACTAACCTCCCTCTACTTTGTTCATAAAGATGTTTTTCTCTCCTTATGGCCTCTTCCAAAGTTCTGGGGTTATCATATTGTATCTTGTCACTATAGAAAGAGGATAGCCCTCTTACAAAACTTTGGATTTTTACCTTTTCATCCTTTATGAAATCCACATACTTCAGCAACTCAAAGAAACTCTTCTCATACTCATCCATTGTCATGCTGCCCAACTTGAGTTCAAAGAAATATTTCATCTTTTGTTCATAATAATGTTCAGACATGTATTTCTCTTAGAAATATCCTTTGATCTGCCTCCATGATACCTTCCTCTTATCAAGGTGTTTTGTTTGCTTAAGTTGATCCCACCACATGGTCGTCTTTCCTTGCAAGTGGTAGGATGAAATTATTGTTTCTACCCTAGAGGGATAATCATGCAGATAAAAATATTTCTTCATTTCCAATAGCCAGGCCTCAACCTCTTATCCCTTCCTATGCTCACCATTGAAATTTGGTGGCTTGGTTTTTTTGAGTTCACCTTGCAAGATATCTCCTTCAGGACTTCTCCTTTGTTTCCTCACAAGGGACACACTTGGGCTGCTTCCTGGCCCTGAACTTGCATGAGCACTCCTAGTGGATTGCTCTGGGGAATGAAGTCTATTGCTCATGCTCCTTGATTGTGTTAAAAAGTTGTACCTCAAACGAGTGTTTTCCTTATAGGCTTGGTGTCTAGCATAAGAGGAAATTTCCAAAAGTGACCCTAAGAAATTAACTTTATAAGATATACAATTAAAGTGACTTTTTGGAGCATATTAAATGAAAAGGTGACTTAAGTGACTTAAGTTGTGATAAAGTGAATTTATATCACAATCGTTGATCTAGATGGCCTAAGATTTAATCTTATCCATTGGATCTTAGGTTTAGGTCATTTTCATTGAGATGAACAAAAATGGAGTTGAAGGGGCAATAGGCATCATTATTTTTTTAATGAGCATTGAAGAGAGAAAGAAAGAGAGCAAGAGAGAGTCGAGGAGAAGTGTGATTTATTGCAAGAAAAGGTTGGTGCAAATCCCAAGGAGATTTTGGGCATGCAAATCAAGGAGATCTTCCAACAATACATAGTTCGTACATGTAATGTCCCTGATATGAAACCCTTTGTTATTGTACATATAGGATGGTGAGTCGTTGGAACCAAGCATGCATGTAATGAACTTATAGGCTGGTGAGTCATTTTGGTGTTGTGCACATTTGAGTAGTGCGCGGAGAATTGTTATAAAGACAGGGTGTGCACATTTTGTGTGTTGTGCGCACCTAGGTAAGTGCGCACATTGCATTGTATTGTGCACACTTGGGTAAGTGCGTGGTAATGACCTGGAAGTGCACATAGTTGAAGATATGTGTGTGTGTGTGTGTGGTTGTATATGTTTTGAGGTCAGAGAGCTTGTGTGGTTATGAGGTTGGTGAGCTTGGACGCAGATGGGCCAGTGCACCTATCCATGTAAATATAATCATGATTAAATATAATATTGCATCATTGCGCACATACAGACTCAGACGAAAAGAGATGGGGGGTTGAATCCACCAGAAAAAAAGGGAAAAGGGTGGTGAGTCGTAAGTCTTGGGGAATATTTTATAATATTGCTAGAAAAGTATAATGTCAAATATATTATTTTATCCTAAGTTCCCAAGGATAGGGAATGGGTCACCAAGTAGCTTAAAGCTACTTTTGAATGTGACAAGTGTCAAGTGGAAGACATGCAAGATATATTGTTGGCCTTAGTGTATTTTGGGCATTATTGCATGGGTAAATTTGGCATTATTATCGATTTATTCAAGGGAATTTGATGTAGCAAGCTCTCATGAGTAGAAGGGGGTTAGACTGTATGGAAAATATGATTATTACCTAATATGCACAAATAAGCTTGTAAGGAGTTGTGGGGCTATAACCATAAGTCTATTGTCGAGGAGTTGGGTTGACAGACCATGAACAATCTCTCTATGTGAGAGATTGATTGTTGTGGAGTGGTTGTCAAACCCATGAGCATACTCTCTAGGGAGAGTATAGTTGAGAATTGTTCCCTGGTGTGTTGAACATTAGTCGTAGGGCTCATTATTCTTATCTCAGCAGTTGCAGAGAGAACTGGATCTACGCAGGTGCAGTTGCAGCTTGTGCGCAAGTTTCTGGGAAGGTGTGCGCTAGCCTCTGGGTGGGATTATCTGATCAGCTTGGGTTCTATTCTTGCTTGGTGCATTAGCCTCTCTTGGCTATTGGATTGCTACAAGGATTCTCTTCTCTGTCAAGGTCAAGGTGCTCGGAGGGTGGCTTCGGCCTGTGGTTGGGTGACAAGGGTATCGTCAATGGTAAAATGAGCACAATCTTCTATATTCTAACAGGTTATGGGCCCACACCCCCTTCAGTCAGCCTAAAACGCTGGAAAGAAGAATAGCTGCTATATATTGAGCTCATTGAGGAACTGTCACTAGGGTTACTAGCAGGAGCAACTTCCAAAAACACTGCAGCTAGGGTTACTAGAAGAGGCAGTTGCAAAAACCCTACATCTCCGATCCAACACCTTGGGATGGAGCATCTCGCTCAAGAAGTAGATATTCATATGCGCCCTAACTCAACGCACCTCTTGGCTCTCTCAGAAGACAGAAATGATGAAGTTGAAGTTTTGGATCAATGCATGACCAGTTACCAATCAATCGAAGACATGTGTGAAATAATCAATCTTTTACACTACTCAGCACTCACCAGGACGATTGAAGATGATATGTGGATAATCGATAGTGGAGCTTCCAGGCACATGACGGGAGATCAAGCTAGACTCTCAAATCTAAATGAGAGAAAGACATCATACAAAGTGGAGCTTGGAGACAAAAGCACTTTCCCTGTCGAAGGATTTGGACAAGCCTCCATCAAGTTGGAATCAGGTAATCATGTTCACTTAAGCAATGTTTTATATGTACTTGGTTTCAAAAAGAATCTTGTATCAATATCATGTTTAGAAGACAAAGGAAACATAATACCTTTCATGGATGGAAAGGTGTTATCATGGCATAAGAATTCCAGCATAGAGGATGCTAAGGTTATTGGAAGTCGTGAAGGAAATTTGTATAGACTACTAGAACAAAATGAAGAAGCTCTAGTACATGATGAAGTCAACCCTAATGAACTTTGGCATAGAAGGTATGCTCATATCAATTATCAAGCATTACCTTTCCTCAGAAAAATGGTTGAAGGAATACCAGAATTGAAATCTACACATGAAGGAATTTGCAAAGGATGTGCCCTTGGTAAGAATATCAAGAAACCATTCCCAAGCAGCAACAACAGATCCAAGGAAATCCTAGATCTAATACACTCAGATGTTTGCGGTCCAATGCCAGTCAGATCTCTAGGAGGATCTCTTTACTACGTAATCTTCATAGATGACTACTCAAGAAAGACGTGGTTGTACCTACTGAAATCAAAAGATGAAGTATTCAACAAGTTCCAAGAATTCAAGGCAGAAATAGAAAACTTTACGAACAAGAAGATCAAGACATTAAGAATAGATAATGGAGGAGAATACACCTCGAAGGAGTTCATTGCATTCTGCAAAACTACAGGGATTAAGAGGGAGCTGATTGTTCCTCATAATCCTCAACAAAATGGTGTAGCGGAAAGAAAGAATAGATCTATCGAAGAAATGGTAAAAGCCTTATTGAACGATCAAGGTCTATCTATGTTGCTATGGGGAGAAGTAGCAATGACGACAATATATGTACATAATAGAAGTCCTCATTGTATATTGAAGGACATGACACCAGAAGAAGCATTCTCAGGTAAGAAACCTAACGTAGAAAACCTAAGAATATTTGGATGTCCAGTTTACTCTCATATTCCCAAAGATAAAAGGAATAAACTAGAACCCTCGGGAAAGAAGGGGATATTCATGGGATATAGTGATTCATCCAAATACTATAAAATATATATTCCAAAACAACACAAGATAGAAGTAAGCAGAGACGTAACGTTTAATGAAAGGATGGCCTTCAGGAAATCCATTAAAGAAATGGCCCAGGGTGGGGAATGGTCCAGGCTCAACAATCAGGGACAGACATTCCTTAGGGTTATACATTCTCTCCAGGGCACAGTTTGATTAGTGTAGGGGAAATGGCCTAGGGTGGGGAATGGTCCAGGACAGTCATTCCTTAGGGTTTATACATTCTCTCCAGGGTGCACTTTGATTAGTGTAGGAGGAATGGCCCAGGGTGGGGAATGGTCCAAACATTCCTTAGGGTTTATACATTCTGTCCAGGGTGCACTTTGATTAGTGTAGGAAGAATGGCCCAGAGTGAGGAATGGTCCAGGCTCATAAATAAAAAACAATCCTTCTTCCTTGGTTGAGAAGAATAGAGCAGATAGCCCATTGCTAATGTTTTATACTGAGGGCAGATATTCTTTCATATCTCACAGACGTGAGTGAAAGATTGGCCCAGATGATTGTTATGGAGACTGCCTGTCTCCAGACAATAGAGATATACTACTGTGGTGGATTTGTTCCACTATTTGTGACTATGTGTCATGGTTTGAGTAGTTACGTACTACCCTGAATAGACACAGGTGTGTTCTATCAATTAATATTGTACCAATTGTCATAGGAGATTATCCAGTTGGATAATAATGATGGTGCTCGTGTTGCTACCAGTTGAATGGTCTGTTGTGCTCAAGACCATACCTCCTTAGCTAGGAGGGAGTGTTAATATTATGGTATCTTCAGGAGGTATGAACCTCCATTATGACCTATGATGAGATTAACATCTCAGCAGTTGCAGAGAGAACTGGATTTGCGCAAGTGCAGTTGCAGCGTGTGCGCAAGTTTCTGGGAAGGTGTGCGCTAGCCTCTGGGTGGGATTATCTGATCAGCTTGGGTTCTATTCTTGCTTGGCGCATTAGCCTCTCTTGGCTATTGGATTGCTACCATGATTCTCTTCTCTGTCAAGGTCAAGGTGCTCGGAGGGTGGCTTCGATTTGTGGTTGGGTGACGAGGGTATCGTCAATGGTAAAATGAGCACAATCTTCTATATTCTAACACTTCTGAGTCAAGGCCGCAGTTGGTGACTTTCATAAAAGATAAGTGTTCTTAATGTACTTATCTTGTTTATTGTGTAATTGTTTATCTATGTTGACATGGTTAATTCTTGTATGTTGTTACATATAAGTATTTGTTGTTATCCTGTTTAATGTTGCTTGCACATGTAAGTATGGTGCTTATAGCCTGTATTTGTAGTTGTGCATGGATTTGACAAAGGTGGATAGTCTTTCCAATTAAGTTCATCTTGTGATTTTGGTTAGAGTCATCAAGAAGAGGATGGAGTGGCCAAGTGCGCATGAAAGTAACATGTGTGCACAAGAGGTTGGAATTCATGTGTGCATTTAAGGAAATAGAATTTGAGCACAGTGAAATCAATATTGGTGCATGACACTGAGATGATGTACGCACAACTATGTTGTGTGATCAATATGTCGGTGCATGCAATTAGTGAGTACTTTTGTTGCTTAAGGTTGTATTAAAAAGAGAATGTCGCTTCCGATGTTATAAGTTGCATGGCACGACTCAAGCTTGGGTTGAGCACGTTACTTCAAGTGATACTATCCAAACTTGTGTTAGAGTAGAATCTGCGGTATGAAACTTCAGAGTAACATTGCTCAATAGTATGTTGGGGGTGCTATAGTTTGGTTGACTTAGAGCTATAGAAGTTGAGGTTGTGTGACGTGGTCCAGTCTAGGGTGGTTGTGGACGTTGCAGTATAGTAAGAAAATATAGTTTGTACAGTGCATTCAAGATAGTTCGTACAACAGTGCACAAGCAAAGAAATTGAGGTAGGGACCTGTCATGAATTTCAAGGTACTTAATTGCTGGAAATTATTGTACAAGTCTCTACGGTCACCTACAGGAAAGTTGGCACATAAATCGAGTATAGAATTTAATGTTGCTATCGTACAATGTACAAAAATCTAAGCACAAATTTTGAGGAGCGGATTCGACACAATTTTCAAGGAGATTTAGAGGCACAATTTTTGAGATAACTTGGTGTAATTTTTGCTGGAACCTTTTGTTGTAAAAATTAATTTTTCTGAGCTCAAGAAATAATAAAAAACTCCCTCTCTCTACTGGTTTTCCCTTCGGGGGTTTTCTAGGGGTATAGCCCGAAAATTCTTATGCTATTTTTGTGGGTTGTTTCCTATTTCCACATTCAATATTTGTAGAAAAAGATTAATTGTGTTTCAATTATAAATTTATGTTTAAAAGCATTTACATTTTAACAAAAAGTAAATGCGGGTTCGCATTAAACTATGATGAAAATTTATTGAGACTGAAACCGGGCTGGGTTTGAGATTTTTACATGGTATCAGAGCTCCAAAAATACTGAGAAGGGAAACACATCAACAAACAGAAAACAACAATTAGTCACAAGGGTTTTGTAGAGGGAGAGCAGTTCTTCACCAAAAGAGAGTTGGGCTTAGTTGTTGGTTGAGTAAGGTCTCATGGTTACTGGCTTGAGTGTTGAAGATAGGTTTAATGGCGCTAAAAACTTTAGTCCATGGAAGGAGAGGATTGCTTTGTTGCCAGGGGAGTCAGAGTTGTGGGATATTGTTGAGAAGGAAGTTACCATACCGACTGATGTAACATTGTTAGTTGAATACAATAAGAATAATGTTAATGCCAAGAGAATAATCCCATATGCCATTAAATATCACCTCATTCCACATATTACAGGAAAGAAGAATGCCTTTGATATGTGGGAAGCTTTAACCAAGCTTTACCAAAGCTCTAATAAAAACCAAAAGATGGTATTGCGGGGAAAACTGAGAAATACCAAGATGACCAAAACCAACACAGTTTCATCATACCTCACCAAGATCACTTAGGTGAGAGATGAGTTTGCAGCAGTAAGGGAGACTATACATGGTTTAGAGTTGGTTAGAACTGCTTTGGGTGGTTTTCCCAAGAAATGGGATGTCTTTATTGATTGGATTGTAGCATGTGAAGATCTAGCTAGTTGGGAGAGGTTGTGGGACAATTTCACTCAAGAAGAAATAAGATGTTGTTCCAAAAATGCAGGACAACATGATGGGGATAATGAAGAGAATGTTGTTCTTGTAACAAAGAGCAATAAAAAGTCCAGAAAGGTTCCAAGGGTGGGAACAAGCAAAAGGGTGAAGGGAAAAAGGACATGATCAAAGTCAAGTGCTTTGCATGTCACAAGATGGGGCACTAAGCAGGTCAGTGTCCTAACAAGAAAAAGAAACAGGTTGAAGCTTCATCGAAAGTGGAAGAGTTTTCCACTAAGTTCAAGAAGGCGTTTTTTTTATGGGTTTGTCTTTCCTCTAGTGCAACATCTACCGAAGTGTGGTTTATTGATAGCGAAGCCTCCCTGCCACATTATAGGTGTGCATGAGCACTTTACAAATTTTACTGAGAGGGGTATAAATCTTGAGGTAGTGCTTGCCACTTGGTGTTGACTCCATGGTCAAGGTAGTTGGGATTGGGACAATGGACTTTCAAAGGGAGTCACAACCTCCCATGTTAGTGAGAGATGTCTTATATGTTTCGGGCTTGAAAAAGAACCCGATATAATTTTATATCATTGAGGACAGGGGATATGAGGTAGTGTTTCGTGATGGGCAGGTGCTCATGTATCCCAAGGGATCTAGCATCACTTCGACTAAAGTGATTGGGATTAGACATGAGAAGCTATACAAGCTTATGTTTCATCCAGCTAGAGCATTGATACACATTACCAACAACAGTTACTTATGTGATCTATGGCATAGGAGGATGGCCCATTTGCACCATGGGGCTCCAAGAGTATTGAGAGAGATTGTTATTGGGGTACCAGATTTCAGTATCGAGCACCAATACGTGTGCAAGGGATGTGCACTAGGGAAATACACCAAGATTTATTTTCCAAGCAGTGACAACCGGGTAGCAAGTATACTTGATTTGATATATTCTAATGTATGTGATCCGATGTCTTTTGTCTCATTGAGTGGATATGAGTACTATGTCACATTTATCGATGGATTTTCCAGGAAGACCTAGATTTTCTTCATGAATACCAAAGGATGAGTATTCAAGCGGTTCTAAGAGTTGAAAGCTCTTGTGGAGAACCAAATAGGTAATAAAATCAAGGTGTTGAGGTCGGACAGTGGGGGTGAGTATAAGTCCAATGATTTCAATGATTTATGTGCAAAAGAAGGCATTCAAAGAGAGTTGACAAGACAATTCCTTACAACCCCCAAAACATTGGGGTGGTAGAAAGGAAGAACATGACCATATATGGGGTTGCGAGAGCCATGCTACATGATCGGGGGTTACCATTCTTTCTTTGGGCCGAGACATGCAACACTGCAGTTTATCTGCAAAACAAGAGTCCACACAAAGTATTGGGGAACAAGAATACCGAGGAGGCTTTCTCTAGAAAGAATCCCGAGGTTGGACACTTTAGGATCTTTGGGTGTATGATTTATTCACATGTCCCTTCAGAGACGAGGACAAATCTAGAACCCAGAACATAAAAAGGTATTTTTATTGGGTATAGAGAGACCTTAAAGGATTTTCTTATATAAATTCCCTCCTTGAGGAAGAGATTTGTGAGGCAGGATATGATATTTTAGGAGGACAAAGCCTTTAGGTCATCGTGAGGTTTTGAGCAGGGGGAGAAAAATACTCCTCAGCTTCAGGTGAGCTCACCGCAGGGTGTAAGATCATAGAATTCAGGATCACCAGTTTCAGGGGTGACGGGTTCACATATGATAGGGTCACAAGCAATAGGTCCCTAGGGTGCAGGTTCCCAGGTTACTAGTTCACAGATGACCACTGATACATCTTCTTTAGGTACATAGTCTTTAGGTGATAGGTATGAGGAGGAGGATTCCCCTCCATAGGAGATGACTTAAGGGAAGGGGAAGCCAAAATGGTTTCAAGACACTTTGAAGGAAGTTTAGGAATCCGTGGGGAATCTCAAGAGGGTTGTTAGGGAGAGCAAGGTGGCAGAGAGGTTTTGTAGCTATCTAGCTATGGTGAGCAACATCAATGAGTCCTAGCCTTCCACTTTTGAGGAGGTAGTATACTGATAGGTTTGGAAGGATGCCATGCTTGAAGAGTACAATTCCATTATGAAGAATGATGTGTGGGAGGTTGTTCCGAGACCTGAGGGGAATTCAGTGGTGACTTCCAGGTGGCTCTATAATATCAAGCATGCCGCAGATGGAAACATTGAGAAGTAAAAGGCTCAGTTTGTGGCTAGAGGGTTCTCATAGATAGATGGAGTTGATTATGATGAGACCTTCGCACCAGTTGCTAGATATATTTCGATCGCAGTGATATCCATTGCAACATAGATGGGTTGAAAGATCCACCAGATGGATGTGAAAACTTATTTCTGAATGGAATCATACAAGAGGAGGTGTACATTGAGCATCCACAGGGATTTCAAGTGCATGGGAGAGAATCTCATGTGTGAAGATTGAAAAAGGTGTTATATATTATGAAGCAAGATCCCAGAGCTTGGTATTCGAGGATTGATACCTACTTGCAGTAGATGGGTTTTGAGAAGAGTGAGGTGGATACCAACCTTTACTATGTTGTGGTTGGCAAGGATCCTTTTATTCTTGTGCTATATGTTGATGATATTTTCATTACAGGGGCATAGAGAATCATAGTTGGTTGTAAGAAAAGTCTTGCTTCAGAGTTTGAGATGAAAGATATTGGACTGATGCATTATTTCTTGGGATTGGAGGTTTGGCACGAACCATGACATATTTTTCTGGTGTAGGGAATGTATGCAGTTGACATTCTGAAGAGATTTCAACTGGAATATTTTAGGCCTATGTAAACACTCATGATTACCAACTGGAAGAACCTTAATGATTCTAAGTCTGAGTTGGTTGATCCCATGATATATCGTCAGTCCATAGGCTCATTGATGTATTTGGTCAACACCATGCTAGATATTTGTTTTTTTGTCAACAATATTAGTCAGTTTATGGTGGAGCCTAGGAGAGTGCATTGGGTGGCAACAAAACATGTGCTCATGTATCTATAGGGCATAAGGGATTATGGTTTAGACTATGTGAGAGGGGATGGATCCAATTTTACATGCTACACAGACTTAGATTGGGAAGGATGTGTTGTTGATAGGAAAAGTAGTTCAGGGTGTTGTTTCAAATTGGGTTCGAAAGTTGTGTCGTGGTTCAGTCGGAAGCAAAAGCCAGTGGCATTGAGTTCTGCTGAGGCATAATACATGGCAGCCAGTCAAGCCAGCTATGAGGCCATATGGATTCACAAGTTGTTGGTTGGCTTATTTGGTTAGTAGTTGAGGCCTACTGTGATTTACTGTGACAATCAAATATGCATACAACTCTCAGAGAATCTGGTTTTTCACGATAGGTCAAAACATATTGAGATCAAATATCACTTCATCCAAGACTATGTTCATTGAGGGGAAGTTGAGCTTCAATACATATCCATAGATGAGCAGGTAGCAAACATTCTCACGAAGTCTTTGGGGAGAGCCAAATTTGTCTACTTTAGAGATAAGTTGGGAGTGGTGAGTAACACCTTCCTCGGTAAGAGGGAGTGTTAAAAAGTTGTACCTCAGATAAGAGTTATCCTTATAGACTTGGTGTCTAGCAAAAGGGGAAATGTCCAAAAGTGACCCTAAGAAATTAAATTTATGAGATATAAAGTTATAGTGGCTTTTTGGAGCATATGAAATGAAAAAATGACTTAAGTGACTTTATATCACAACCATTGATCTATATGGCCTAGGATTTAATCTCAGCCCTTAGATCTTAGGTTTAGGTCATTTTCATTAAGATGAACAAAAAGGGAGTTAAAGGGGCAAGAGGCACCATTATTTTCTTCATGAGCATTGAAGAGAGAAAGAGAGAGAGCAAAAGAGAGCCGAGGAGAAGTGTGAGTTATTGCAACAAAAGGTTGGTGCAAATCCAAAGGATATTTTGGGCACACAAATCGAGGAGAGATTCATGTTGATGTTTTGGTAGATGCGAGAGGTATCAACCTTCATGGATAAACCTTTGACTAGAATAGAATATTCCAGAAGCAAGAGAAAACCTAAACAGATGTGTGAAAACATTGGAAGACAAGTCGGCTCAGCAGAATAAGTAATATTGAAGTATTATATGCATAAAAGGACAGGTTAGCCCAGCTTGAAGAGACACATGTTCACTTGGCCAGATTAGTATAAATAGGAGGTGCTCTAGCTCATTTGTACACACACTCAGTCATCCAGAAGCAAGGCACAAGTGTTGAGGAGGAGTTGCAGGTGTGCAATAATTCCTTGCTCAGTCTTTTTGGTACTATATCTTGTGTGCTACCTCTAGAGAAGGTGCGCTACCCTGGTTTATTTGTTGGTTCTAGTGAGGCTTCTCGGAATCATTCTCTCTTTCAAAGGTTAAGGTGTTGGGAGGTGGCTTTGTGCCTATGGTTGGGTAGCAATGGTGTAGCATTGCTTATGGTTAAACGAGCACAATATTCTAACAGGTTATGGGCCCACACCACCTTTAGAATAGTTTAACCACTAGAAGGTAGATCTGCAACTCTCTATCAAGCTCATTGTAGCACAATTGTAGTTGCAACTAGGGTTTATGATCTTGTAGTAGCAAAAAACCCTAACTTGATTGTTCAGGCACTTTAAGTGAAGCATTTGTAATAACTCTTAGATATCCTAGTGTGCCCTAACCCAACGCATCTCCTGGTGCCCTCGACCATAGAAAACGACAAAGTTGAATTTTGGGGTCAAATTCAATGTTTGATTGGTCAAAGTCAAGGTTTGACTGGTCAAATTCGAAAGATTGGTCAAGGTCAAAGTCAAAGACAATCATGGCTTCCTCCATGAAATTAGAGTGATGCAACAAAAGCATGGTCTCTTAGTAGAGCATGGATGACAAGGATTGACATCATCCTTGCAAAGAATAAAGGGAAAAATTATGGAACCACGGACTGAAGAGAAGGCGTCAAAGGATGAAGAGTTTGATTTTTTGAGGTTCCAAGCACATGAACGTGGAGTAGGTGAAACAATAAAAAGCAACAGCTGCAGATTTGAATCTATGGAAAGAGAAGGGATCTTTTGTCTAAGAAGCAATCGTAGAGCCAGAAAGATCTTAGATCTAATACATTTAGAAGAACAACACACTCTCCAGGTTGGAAAGAATACTTGTCTGAGAAGAAAAGAAACTCAAGTGGAACAATAGCTAGACCCCTAGTTTGCATATCAGGTTTGATATTTTTGTTATTGCTGCTTAAGTGAGTATTGCAATCCTTTAGATTTTATTAATGCTAGGAACAAATGAATACTTAGTAGCATGTACTATTAATATAAATGCTTATTGTACATAATTGCAATATGAACTAACATATCCTCTAGGAGATATTTCTTTTTCTTGTTCTCGGGAAGGACACCCTGGTATTGCTATAATGAATTACCATGAAATTGATATGTTCTTATATAAAATGTTGTTATATTGGAAATACATTTTCTTTTGTTGTTCATGTTTCGGGCATGTTATCCTACATATTCAGGGAAGGTTACGTCATGAAAACAAGACTTGAAAGGACTCAGAGGGAATAAAACTTCAGAGGGAGTCAATGATAAGGAAGAAGCAAGGTTTCGTGACACTTTGTAGGATGCATAGGGGCATGCAGTAGATGGAAGCATGACTCGATGATTCTCTCAGTTTGAAGGAGTTGATGGAAAAAATTGAAAACAAGGATCTTATAGGCCTTTCGTGTCGAGTTGTAGGATTCGTGTCGAGTTGTAGACCTTTGTGCTGAGTTGTAGGCCTTGTTCCGAGTTGTAGGCTTCATGTCGAGTTGTAGGCCTTGTGTCGAGTTGTAGGCTTCATGCCAAGTTGTATACTTCATGTCGAGTTGTAGGCCTTGTGTCAAGTTGTAGGCTTTATGCCGAGCTGTAGGATAATCTAGTGATATGGTCTGGTATGTCGAGTTGTTGCTACACCAATGAGACAATCTGGTACGCTAGTGGCATAGTCGAGAACTTGTATAACTGTGATGGTGTTGCTCGTAATATGATCTGGGTGATCATGAGATAACATGTGTAGCTTTGGTGATGCTACCAGTCTGCAAGACCATGTAGGTCTTTCCCATGCCATGTGAGATGGATGGATATTGATGATAGTAACGATGATACTCACGACATGGGTGTAGCCATGGGTGAGCACGTCATGCGAGTGTAGCCCATGATAATGATGGTGCCACACACTACGAGGTGTATCTCTAGTGTTCTCTAGTTTGTTGTGGCCCCTAGATGAGATTGACATGTCCACATGGGTGTAGCCATGTGTGACATAATGACACAGACCCCCTACCTCGGCAGGGTCCGTCGACCTCACAGTCAAGGATCGCACTAACTCTCTAAGCTGAAGCAACTCTTCGACTCCTTGCTAGAATCTCCACAACCAATATCCACGGGTCCTTTTCTATGCTCCACCCGCACAAACAAGCACGAGGTGCAAGCTTCTCTCACTCCATGTGACCACCGACGTGACCACAGACTTAACCCCAAAAGGCGGGACGCGTTTCATGATTTTGGGACTTTCGTTGCGAATCACCCCGAATCCTTCGATTCCTGAAACCCCGAAATGGGCTAATGGTCCCTAGATCCTCCCTTTAATTCTTCACTGATGTGACCTTCGACTGCGATCTGGGGCCCTAATTTCGAGCGCGTCGGGATTTTGCGTGTCGAGGGTTTACGAAGTGGTTCATCTCTGTTCTCCCAAGGTCCAAACTCCCGATACTTCAGATTTGATGGCCCAGATCCTTCCTCGATCCGACTACTCAGATCAAGTCGCATCCACTCCCGACTCCTGAAATGTCGATTGTTACACATTATTTTGGTCACCCTGGTGATGTTCTACAAGCATGTGTTCAGGCTCTCAAAAGGATCTTTTGCATGAGAAAAGTAACTGGTTTATCCCTTCACAAAACTTATTTATAGAAGGACTTCATAGGCTAAGAGTAATACACGGTGCAGAAATGCCTGATTTCCACAGACTTCCCTTAACCTATCCTACGGAGTTTCTGCATGCTGCTTTATTGACAGGGTGCTTCAACGTTTTAAGACTAAGAAAAGGGACGAAGTTCACGAAGGTTCTAGAAGGGAATCTTCTAGAATATGAGGTGGCATTCATATGGTTGGGGTCCTACTGGCTTCTCTGATTTGGTGGGATCATCCTGATCTCTTTAACCATCTCTCTTCCTCCTATATAATGATGGATCTCTCATGGAAAAGGTTAAGCAAAAGCGTTAAGCAAGAGCAAGTAAGGAATGATTAAGGTTGAATAAGCTGTGAATTATGTGAGGTACTCTACATTAGATGCTTAAAGGCTTCATCTCAACTTATCAAGTTATTGTGGATCATCTTCATGCAAGCTTGGAGCAAGTGTGTGTGTCAAGAGCAAGGGCCACTGAAGGGAACATAGCGACATCAAGGCTGTTTGGTTGCATCTTCCACTTTCTCTTAATATAATACAGTGGCATGTTTCTTTCCCATAAAATCATTCTCATTTTATTACATGATTCATTGATCACATGTATAAGTCTTCATTGAATATACTATTATTGCTTTCACTTTGGTTGGTTTGTGTTTCATTGCAGGATCAATACCACAAGAGCACCGGAGCGAAGCAGGGACAACAAAGACATAAGGAAGTGATACTCAGAGGTATGTCACACATCCTTTCTTTGATAATAGATTCAATGATTAGAGCTTAGGGAAAGCACCATGTCCTATCATGTTTTGTTCTATATCTAGGTGGATCTAGGGAGATCAATTTATGTCTGCATTTACCGATATATCTAATAAAGAAATTGGCGACTCCAGTGGGGATACGACTTGTTTTTGGTTTTTTTCTGTCCATTTTCCCTTAGCCTATCTTTTTTCATTTTCCCTTAGCCTATCTTTTTTCATTTTAGCCCTGAAAGTTTCCTAAATGTTTTTACCCTCTTTCCAATTTTCTTGTGTTTACAGACGTTTCTGCACTGTACTCTATATGTCACCAGTGGAAACTTTAGATTGTCCCACCCTGACTATTTAGGCCAGTGCGAAATTTTTTCACCCTACCCATTGCTAGCCTGCAGAAACTGGTGATTTCCACACTGTAACCTACTGTTGGCCTGTGACAATGTCTGTAAATTTTTTTGGATTAGGTCTTGATTGCCTTTTGATGCCCAGTTTTTCTTTGATCAGCTGGTGGGGACTTTTGAGGTCAATATTTGATTGATTGTTGAATTTAAAACTTGCTTTTTGATTGGTTTTCAAATATTGCGAACCCTTCATTATCATTTTGTAAGTTTTTGCTTCTTGATTTTTATCAACAAGGATGTAATTTCTGATTGTAGATCTGGGTTCTTGATTGATTAAAAGTCTTTCATCTGAGTGTTTTGGATTATTTTACATTTTTTGGATTGCTTGTTGATTTGAAAGCTATTGCTTGTTTGCATTTGATAAACACTTTCTTGTCATCTTTGTTTTTATCTTCATTGAAAGTTTGATTTAGGTTTCTGTTGAGTGTATCTATTTGCTTTGATTACATTTCCTTTCTTTAGTATACCTCAGATCTAGCTCCGGAAAGGAAAATTAAAGTCATTCATTCTTTTAAAGTAATCATTCATAAAAAATCTTTGCATTCAAAATTGAAAGAAAACAAATTGAGAAATTTCATTTCTTATGATTGTTTGGAATTGTAGTTCATTCAAGAAAAGAAATTATATTTCGTAGCTTTCGTGTTTCCGGAAAGATATCTTCTCCCTATTGTAGATAGAATTCATTAATGAAAGATTGCATCGTTCCTATCTATTTGCATATTATTGGATCAAGGTCTCTCACAACATTGGTTTCATCTCCACCTCACTCTTGAGTAAACAACAACCTCTAAAAAACATTGCGTAATTTAAAATTTTAATTAGTAACTTTTACTTTCTAGGGATCTTTTACACCAACATTATCTAGGCTAGCGCTTTGGGATAGCCTGTGAGACACACTCTCCAAAGCACAAAACACACAATAACATCTTGTGATAGGGAGTGTTCAAATCCATTTGCAACATTTTTTCCCGAGAAGCCCTTCTCACACAAGGGTCAAACCCGAGGTCGCATTGAGACGGGAAAGTTACTCACCCTAGTTTGTTGGTCTTGGTGTAGAGATTGTGCGTATTATGGGGGTCGCTTGAAGGTATACCCACAATGATGAGTGGAATCCTCTAGAGTTGATTTCGGGTTAGATACCCTGCCTTTGTGCGTGGATCAGACTGTCGACTGTTTCCCCAGGCATCATTGTTGTTCTTGGTAGCCTTAGTTGCCTATATTTTTAGGGTCTTACACGAGGTGACTGTGGAGGGCCAAGTCTTCACGGTACCTGTAATTGATGTTGGCCAGACTCACTCGGGCTCCTTGGAGGGTATACCCACGATTATGCGTGGGAGATTGCACCAGGGTGTAAGTCCATTAAGCAGGTCGTTGGCGTAACTTTTCCACCCGCTCTATCCTAACCCCTTCTTGTCTTGACTTCACGGCGTTGGATTTCATCACCAACTAGTGACTTCGAAATAAGAAGGTTTATTTGCTTGGTTTGATTCCTGGATTTTATTAGCGAGTGTTGTTTGTTTTCGTAGATGGCCATAGATATTTTGCATAAAATATTTGGCCCAACCAACATCGAGCCTCCACACCGTTCGTGTAGGGTCCAAGGACTTCCTCCTAAAAATATGGAGGATTATCCCCTACCCCCTCATTCATCGGAGGGCTCTCCTCAACAGAGCGAGGTCCAAGACACTGTAACCTCACAAGAGGAAGGTTCTACCTCTTTAGAAAGTTTCCAAATTGTTTCTGATTCTCTAGAGGCTTTCTGCATTCCTCATGGATACGAGAGACGTATTCTTCGTCTGAATTCATCTGGAGAACTTGTTGTTGACACTTATGGAATACCGATCGAACCCCATTCAGGCCCTGGAGTCGGGGACCCTCTTTGGACTACCGACTTATTTATAAGCCCACCTCGCACGGTGCAGGACCTTTACGGCTCAGGGGCAGGTGTTGATATACCTGTCGTATCACAAATACCCGAAGTGTCTGCTACCTACACGGTGCCACCAAACCACTTTTCTGGTGCAACCAGCCATATCATCATTTTTCTAGACACATAGTTTGTTGGTCCTAGCTTGACTTTTTCTCTCAAGATGGCCCATCTACTATGGTCCCACACGTTACGACTATTCCTACCGGGAATGTGGTGGTAAACCAAGATCCCATTGGCACACCACTCTCGTTTAAACCTATCCCGTCACTCCCTCCTGGGTATCATGTTTTGAATCCTTCCACTGCCATCCCTACCCAGGTTCCATCCAGAGTTTCTGGACTTTTTGTTCCACCTTGGTACAATCTTGCTACCGGTTTTGTTCCTACACCTTCCCAGGTCCTCTCCGGAGGGTCTTATCCACCTTTTCTTGGGGGATTTGGCCATATTGGCTCCAATCCAATTGGAATCACCCATCATTCGTTCACTTCTGGTTACCAGATTCCTGTTGGAGGGAAATCTAACATTGGGGGGCATCCTCCACTTGGAGGACAACCTCATGTTGGACTCTACAACCCACTGTATGGACATAACACATTTGGATCACTATCCCACCTTTGGAATCTCCTTGCCCAAGGAAATCCACAATCATCCAGGGGGAAACAACTTCAAAGCAACTCTTTTATACCCCCTCACTCGGGCCAGCCATATCCGGGTTCTTTGGGTTCCACTTGGGGTCCACACGTTCAGTCTAGTGTCCCTTTTCAAGGGAACATTCCCAACCAACCCAACCCTATGGGCTACATGCCTCCACATCCTCGGCCGAATTTGTCAGGACACTCCACGTACATGCAGACTACTTACGGTCCTACTAGTATACCGATGAGACTTCCTCCCCAAAGTCACCAGTACCCTCAAGTGAATAGACAACTTCCTTTTCTAGCCACTTGGGATCTACCTGACTTGTCTAGGATCTTGAATGATCCTATCTTACATTCTCCCCATTGGCTCGTCATACCATCCAAGCTACCGCCTGACATTCCCAAATTCGACAGTAAACCGGGAGAAGACCCAAATAACCATGTCATGACTTTTCACCTTTGGTGCTTGTCCAACTCTTTGATGGACGACTCCATTCGCTTACGACTCTTCCAACGAACTGTCACGGGTTCGGCTGCAAAGTGGTACATAGAATTACCGCAAGGCTTCTTTAATGAATTCAACACCCTCGCCATGGCTTTTCTCACACATTACCAATTGACCATCCGCTACGAGATAGAAACCGAGATTTTGAGTTCCTTTAAGCAATCTTTGGCCACTCATATTTCTGATCACATCCATGAGTGGAGACGAAGATGACGTTTGATCAAACTCGACCTTCCTGATCAGTTATTGGCTGAGTGGTTCACTAAATCATTCGTGAATGAAATATCCCATGATATTTCCATGGGTGGCGTTGTCACCGAAGAGAAGACAATTAGTCGTGCTCAGTACCTTGATCTCATTTATTCGCAAACGGGCACTCTTTACGACTTGCTCCCTGATGCTCCTCGCCCTTCTACCACTACTACGTCAACAACCCCAACAACTTCTCATGCTACTGATGGTGTGATTGACACCTTCCATGCTGACGCTAAATCCACGTCAGCCACTCACACCAATCCCAAATATCCTGCTTCTAATGTTCAAAGTGCTCCGACTCCTATGTTGGATTACTAAGAGGGGGGGTGAATCAGTAATAACGTAATTATAATCCTTTTTCTTCAAATGTTATATCAATGTAGAATTATTATCCAATAATGAGCAGTAATAAAGAAACAATCACACACATTCACAGTACACCAATGTTTTACGTGGAAACCCAAATCGAGAGAAAACCACAGAATGCTTTTTCTTATATGTCTTGAAGAATTACATTCATTGGAAGCAACAACTTCCTTTGTTTTCAGCTGCAACTAGAAGGAAGCTCCAACCTCCTAGTTTCTCAGGCTACAACTTGAGGGAAGCTCCAACTCCCCAAATCTCTGGCTACAACCATAAGGAGGCTACAACCCCCAATGTTCTCTGGCTACAACCGGAAGGTGGCTACAACCACCTGTCCTTGCCCCGTCCTGCCACCCTGAAGTAGAAGTAGAATGATGGAACCACTGTCACACTATCACTGTGAGATATATTGCTATAAAACTGTACCAATAAGTCTGAACCATGCATCAACCTGTACCTCAACCTGTAATCGACCTGTACCATAAACAAGTGCATCAACCATGCACCAACCTGTAATCAACCTTAGAAAGCACCATCAAAAGAATTTATCCTTCCTTGCATTTCGACATTCTTTTCTTCACTTTCCTCAGAATTTTGGCTTAGATATCATTTGTAAACCTCAGACACCTATAGATATTCAATATGCTCAAGTGTGATTCAAATGACAGAGCCTTGCCTCTTATTTATACTCTCCAAGTAGCTTCCTTAAAAACATCTTCTAGGTCACTTGGCCCCACTTTCCTTATTTTAGGGTTGGGTCCACTTTTAATTTCTCCATTAAAATTCTTATTGAAATAATTTATTTTCTTTTCACTTTGAATTATAATACACTCATCACTTCACTTTATTATTTATCTTTTAAAATCTCTTAAACCACTTTGATTACTTTGACCTTTTGGGGCTTCTAGATGACATATGAGGGTCCTCCAACTTTGTAAGGCCATAACTCTCAAACAATGAGGAGTTATGTGACGTTCTACATACCACTAAAAATGGCATGACATGTACTATCCATATAGAATAGTATTATTTGAAAATATATCATAACTCATACTGTTGCCCATCAAACAAACTTGGGTCCGTTACCCAAATCCGGGGTCTCCAACTTCTCATGGCCATAACTCTCTAACCGTGAGGAATTATGTGACATTCCACATACCACCGGAAATGACATGACAAGAACTATCCATCTAGGATATTTTCCCTGACAAATTCACTTTCCTTCATCTCATTATTCCACAATTAAGCATGTGTTCTCTTACTCCACAAAGCGTCTTCCCGTGAGGGCTTTCACCATAAGGGGACCACTTTGGAGTTCATCCATATTTACTTCTTAACAACCATGATAAAACAATAATGAGTCATATTTACATCAAACACTATTGGGTCCATTACCTAAACCTTTGTGCTATGGGTCTTTCTTCAAGTGTTGACATCAATGACAACCAACCTTCATCAACAATCTCCCCCTTTAGCATTGATGGCAACACTCTGATGCAACACTGAAATCATATCACTCATGCTCCTCCTGAAACCATGCCTCTGTCCTTTGCATCTAATAAATCTCGCTCCCTTTGTCATCAATGGCAAAGGTATCTTTCCATCCGGGGCTGCTCCCCCTGACAGACTGTCCTCTTATGGTGCTTCCTCGTGTACATCTAAGACATATAAGATAAGCATTCAA
>JASDQU010100088.1:35547-54797 GCA_032191745.1 Picea mariana
AATATGTGTGTTAATCCTTGACCTTCTGGTGTTCAAATCCTAACCAATTCGAGAGAATTTGGTCTAATTATCAAAAGGTGTGTAGTTATATTTACCACAAGGATTAAAAGTGTTCATTGTGATGGTGAACGAATCCATCAAATGCATATAATCCTTCTTTTCAACATGTGATCATCTTTTATCAAAATTTGTCATCTTTATATGTATAACAGAACCTGAAAATGATCACATTTTCATCAAAATAACATAATACTATGCATAACTCAAACAATCACACTACGAGAAGAGGGGAGGGTAATGCTACCCAAGACTCTAGGAGATACCCATAGTAAAGAAGCAGTTCAGAATCCATTGCTCATTTCATCTTTTTGTTGTCAGGTTACAAACCCTCTAGTTGCAAACCCTTGTGTAGATATGAAACCACCTGGTTCCATGAGTGTTTCACCCAGTCGGTTTGATAGGGAGAATTGGAATGGCAACAAGTGTGGCATCCATAACAGTCGTCATGGAACCATTCATGCAACCTCTGTCTGTTGTCAAGAAGTCGTTTACTCATGAACACATGGCACAAGCATCGTTCATCAATTATGTTACCTCGAAGTAAAGAAGGTCTCCATACTTCGAAAAAATGATCGATTTGATGGGTTGTTCTTAATTTAACTTAAAAATTATATATTCATCCAATTTTTTCGATATATATTTTTTTTAATTTTAAACAAAAAGTATAAATTAAATACAATCACAATAAAAAAATTACCAATTACCATTTTAAAAGTAAAATAAATAATAAAATATTAATAACATTTTACTCTCATAACTTGACAGGTAAGTCAATATTTTGTTCTACCCATGTAAACTTACTATGAACCATTAACCAAGCCAATTACAAATTCTCAATGAGCATGTTCAACATAAAATAAAATAAATTGTATCTGTGTACATACCTAAAACACCTTCCAGGATTATAATGGAAATAAGGGCCAACACTGTCAAAATAAGGCTCGTAAAAACCATTTCCTTATTGTTCTGAGTCTCGACCCCCACTCTCTTTTCTGTAATTGAATAAAAATGTATGTGGTACCAGCTATATAAATATTTACAAAATAGAAAATGGGTATAGTATTAAGATATGGGTGGAGCATAGTGATTGACAGCAGTGGGCTTATATGATAGGATAAAATATTGGAGAGTAGTTTCAAGGCAGAAACCTCCATGCCAAATTAGGTGATGTCTAGTCTAACTATCACCTAATTTTCCAGTTAGTTTACGAGAAATATATGTGGCCAATGCCTAAATGAAGGTATTAGAAACATCGTCGGTGTAGCATGTGTAGATGTGTTGGGCACCATTTACTCTATGAATCCATTTACTAGATGTGTCAATTTTGGAAAATACAAATAATTGACAGTGTTCCCACTTTTTCTCGGAAGCATCGATTCCAGATACGATGATTTTTCATTTGAACCAAGATTTTGTTTTATGGGTTTTACATATTCGCTCTGTTGGGACAACCCTTTTGCACACTTTAGTCATTTCTTGACTTGTTGGCCACAGTTATCACAAGTTTAACATTACTTCTCGTCAAGTGGATCACATTACTTTGCCTTACACATATCACACAAGCTTTAGTTATAGGAAAACACAATATAGACTACCAATGTAGTGATAGTGTGATCTTTTATTGCATTGCCAATCATCGACTTAGATAATGGGTTGTTTGGTAGCTAGGCGATGAAGTTGGATAAGGAGTAGTTGCATTTGACTTTGACATAGGCTAATTTATTTCAGGGATCGATCTATTATTCCAACACTCCTCTTAAGTTTATCTCTATGATTTCCTAAATTGTTTATTCTCAAACTTTCTAACAAGTTTTTAGGTGTTAATCTTAGATTGATCTTTAGACCTACAAAATTTAAGATATATTTTCTTATGAAATGATGTCTTGTAATTCTATTGTTGAAATATTGCAAACAACTTCTATCGGAATGGATGACTTAGTGAATTTTCCCAGGAGGAAAACTTCCTTACAAAACCTTTGTTCAAAGGCGCCCCAAGGAAAGTCTAAATTGTGTTGTTGAATGCTAATGCGAGAGAAAAGTGAAGAAGCCTAAATTGTGTTGTTGAATGCTAATGCGAGAGAAAAGTGAAGAAGTCTAAATTGTGTTGTTGAATGCTGATGCAAAGCAAAAAAATGCAAGCCTTCTCACTCATGAGGCAGGGACTAGCTGCTTTGCAGCTATTTCCTTGTTCTCTATTTGAAACTATATAAAAAATTTGCCCCTCTTGATTCCTAACTCTATTCAAAAAACAATTACAATCTACAAATCATGAGGTCCCTCACACATTGAATTGAATGGAACTTTATTGAATGTTTTCATTATGGAAAAAGACAAATCATTTTATACTCTTCACTTCTTATGAAATTTTTTCCATATAGTGTTTAGTCACCCTAAAAAATATATGACCTTTGATTCATCAATTTTGTTTCTCTTAACCTTTCATTCATCAATTTTGTTTCTCTTATGATTCATTTTATTTTTTTTAAGATATAAAGAAATTCCTAATTGGATAGGATTACTTGGATAAGATCCAAGTTTAAATTCAGTGCCTTGACACTATAAACCTTAGGTTAGGTAAACTAATTTGCAAATCTTATCAAACATAAAACTTAGGCTCAAAATAGGGTTGAGGCATACCAAATGAAGTGTCTACCCTTTCAACCAAGACACAATGGACCAATGTTTCATTGGAAATTTGTAATCTTTAAAATTTATTGCCCTTGATTGTATAGAAAGTTATTCGCTCTCTCCTATGTTTTATAAACCTCGGTCACTCATGTAATGAGAAATATGAAGTCGGGCATTTAAATTAGAAAAACTTTTTCCACACGACGTTGATAGGGTGTAGGGAAGAACACACTTCTAATGTTATACTGAAGAGAGAATTAACTTAACAATCCTAAGTCGTGGTTAATTGTGACTTGTCACATTAGTGAAAATAGAGCATGGTGAAAGCCCCACCAAAATTCAAGTCTTACTTAATACACTTTCACCTTTGTGTTCATATTTGTGTGTGAGATTGTTGTTTATTGCAATCTGATTTTGTTATAAGGAATCTGATTCTGTCCACATTTGCTGGTTTGGACTCTCCCATCCTAATCCTTCAAAATAATTCAATGGAACCTTTACATGTGTTTGATGATTTGCCACCTACCCATGTCCCACTTTGGTCATCAATTAAATATTCATTCTATGCCAACCTAATCAAATTCCCCATGTAATGCAATTATCAAAAAGTATTCCCAATTCCCAAAGGATCAGATATTCAGTATTGTGTGATGTAACGTGTCATTGGAACTCCAACATTTTATTGAAAACTAGGAGTTTAAGTTAAATTGTGGGCCCATCTAATTAGTAAACGTCTTCTCAAAGGTTGACGAGTTTTTGGAACAAGCCACATTGTTCTCTATTTCTAAAAATATCAAAGATTTTGCCCTTCAATATCCCTAACTCTCACAATCATAAGATATCACATTGAATGTTTTTATTATAGAAAATGATATGTTTTTGTTTTTTTTTCATATTTTAAAAATGAATATTATAATAAATGGATATTTTTTAATCTAAAAACAATTTAGTACGAATTTGAAATGATTTCAGATGTGTGAATAACTAAATAATTTTTTGAAAAAAATATATAACTAATTTAAAATATAAAGAATTTTTTGATGAATTTTTTTTTTATTATATGAATTAAATAATTTTAAAAAGAATTTGTTATAAGATTAAATAATTAAAAGAAAATTTATTACAAAATTAGATACCCTCGAAGTTATTCATTTTCTCCAGTTTTTTAAATAAAATTCAAACACTCATATATGGGACCGATATGAAGTTAGCATTTAATCTAAAAAAAATATCTAGAAGTTGTTGATAGGTTGTAGTAAAGATTTCTATGAAGTTAGCATTTAATCTAGAAATTGTTAATAGGGTGTCTTAAAGAGTGCACATACATGTCATTGTAAAGAGAGAACAAATTTAAGAACCTTAAGTTGTATTTGATGGTGACTTGTCATGTTAGTGAAAGTGAGGTGACTTGTCATGTTAGTGAAAGTGAGGTATTATTAAAACCCTATTAAGATTCAAGTCTTGCTTAGGACACTCTTATGTTTGTATTTGTGTGTTGTTTATTAGTGCTTGCAACGATGGCAAGGTCACACATCAGTCTTATGCAAATTTGGTGGAATGAATACCCCCAATAACAACAACTTAGCGAAATGATTGCTTTCACATGTCCACGTGGCTTTGCTCTTGTAAACCAAAAGCAACCATGGAAATAAAAACACGAAAGTTGTGACAAAGCATCAAAACAACGAGTTGTCGATTATGGTAAACTAACACGAATACACCAATATGCATATACAAACAACACTCATCAACACCAACCACGAGCTCCATGAAAACCAAAAAAATCACACTTTAGATAACACGCGAGCCCATAGGAAAAGTGTGTTACTATCAACAAGAAGGTTATGAAATTCAACAAGGGAAAATGTCTCTAGTGCAAATCTATGAGTCCAACCCATCACCAAAAGTGCAAATCATAAAATGTCCCAATACATGTAAAGCTCTTAAACCAAACAATAGCAAACAAACAACAAAAACTCAAGTGATCTTCAATAGACATCACAACGTTACTCTCCTTAGTTCAACCACCTCCTTGCTTTGCATTATGAATAAAACACCTAAAAAGACTTCAGGCAAACTCTCCTAAGACAAAGGGAGGGGGTGTTCACCTCTTCTCTTTTTCTTTTCTATATGGATTTTAAGATACTTTTCAAATACAAAAACTTCGTATCATTATAAGATCATTCAAATCGCTTAACTATATTAATAAAGTTATTTTCAATGATCCATTTAATTATGATTACATTAAAAACTAGCACATTGGCATTAGCATTAGTGGTGGATGGTAACTGCCCATAGGGTCCATAATCCATCAACCATATAGACATTTCTCATTTGCCAATTAGATATTTCTCCTATGTCAATTATAGAAAGATCTCTAATATCGTAATTAACATTCAAACAACTAAATTATTGGACTATTGAGATTAAAAGAAGACAACTATTGGATGTGTCCCTACCATCCAATCTTACACCCTCCATCCTATTTCCAAAATAAAAATACCTATGGATGCAATTAATTTAATAATTATCATCAATATTATTGGATATTTAATTAACTCTATATTAATAAATATTTTTGAAACATCCAACGTTTCCAGTGGGCATTGCACCCAATATCAGGGACTCTTGAAGCAACTAGTTTTGAAAAGAGTGTTGAGGAAAGGGTTTATAAAGGCTTAAAAAGTTGGGGAAAATTGTGAACAAAAATGAACCACTGTGAATTACCATTGTAAATTGATGAAAAAATATATTTTGTTAATTGTATAAGAGGATAAAGAACTCTTTTGGCAAAAGAAAATAATGAGAGGAGATTAATTTAAAAATATAAAAAGGGTTGATTAAATCATTAATAATTAAATAATGATTTAATTTAAGAAAACTAAAAATAATTAATAGTTAAATAAGGGGATGGGGCATAAAAAAAATACACAGTTTCTCCACTGCCCTTGCAGCTAAGACAGGGTGGAGACTTATATCTTCAAACAATCCCTAGACAGAGGTGGTTTTTCAAAAATATATCAATCCAGAATCAGTGGTGGATTGGATAAGAAGACCAGAAAAAGGCCATCAAAATGCCTCCATCATGTGGAAAGCTCTAGTAAAATCTTTTGAAGTGATTAGACAAGGGTCGACATGGAAGGTAGGCAAAGGAAACTCTCTAAGACTCGATAGGGATCCCTGGACGGGCAACAATGGTCAACACTTACTCCCCCAGAACCTAATAGAAATCCTACAAGAGAGAGGTTTTTTCATCTAAATCAGATAGTGGATGATCAACAAACTTCGATCTGGAGTCAATAATGGAAAGATGCACAAGCTCTGAATTTGGAAGAGCACTTCACAGTTCCTTGGAATGATTATATCCAGGCCCTCAAGATAAGCCACATCGGAATTAATGATCAGTAGAATGAACTTCTTTGGAAACTCAGTCCTTTTGGGGTATACTCTCCAAAAGAGGGATATTCTTTCTTGATGACTAGCCTCCAGCAACAAGCCCTTGATTGGTGGTGGAAGGGGATTTGGAAGGTCAAATGCCCCCTTAAGGTTAGACTATTCATGTGGTGCCTCTTAAGGAAAAGGCTCCCAACATGGGATAGGATGAAATTTAGGGGAGTGGAAGGGAAGGGTTGGTGTCCCCTTTGCAAGGGAGATGAGGAAACTTCTCTACATCTTTTTTTGGGATGCCCTTTTTCAATTCAAACTTGGTGGATTGCCTCAGCTGTTTTGGGTCAAAATTGCAATTGGCATGAGATTTCCATTGAAGAAGTTTGGAAGTCTTGGGTTCAGAAATATAAGAACAAAAACATCAAGGCACTTACTGATCCGGATTTTATGAGTAGAACGAAATGACTACAGATTATTACCAGATGCTTAACACAAAATAACAAAGATACAGTAAAACTGGTTTTCTATTCAATAAGGAAATAAGCTGAAACTGTAAAATGCAGCGGAAAACAAGCTTGTTGGAATGGTGGCGGCTTATCTCTGAGAAGAGATGTGACGGCTGCGCTCATTCGCAAGAAGATCATTACAATGAGACTCTCAAGGCCTTTTTACAATAAACAGGAGTTTCAAAAACCTAACCCTAGGAGATGAAGCGCCAAAAGTCATGTGGGCCCCGTTTGGGTAAGTCAGTACATCAACTTCTCGGGCTTGTAACTTTTGCATACGAGCTCTGTTTTAGGTGTATGATAGTCCATTGGAAAGATCTATCCGAGGAATACAACAGTTGCACAAAATTTCATGATCAACATACCCCAAAAAATGTCGTTTAGGGCCTCAAAACGACTCCAGAAGTTCAGGACCCAAAAAATGCTAAAAATAGTAAATTATCAAAATTGCTAGAAAGTTGTTTTGAGCCAGCTGGGAAAGGTGAGTGGCCATCGATATCCACCTAGATCACTTACCCTTATCATTCTATGGGGAATATGGCTTGCCAGAAATGGGGCTATATTCAAGGAAAAGGCCTCGCTACCCGATAGAATTGTAGCCAAAAGCCTAGCCATCCTAGCACACTTTCCACAAGCAAAATCTATTCCTCCCTCAAGGCAAATAGTGGAAGAACAAATAGACTTCTCAAGACCTTGGGATTTTTTTGATGGGGCTTCCCAAGAAAATGGTGAATATTGCAAGGGAGGGGGAGTCCTACATCTCTCTCCAACACATTTTTATAAATTAAAGTGGGGTCTAGGTGAGGGATCAAATAATTTTGCAGAAGTAATGGCTTTAAAGCTCTTACTCACTTTTGTTGGGGAAAAAGGGATCTCAAACCTTCATATTTTTGGTGATTCAATGGTGGTCATCAACTAGTTGAGGAAAACACAAAAGTGTCATAACATAAACCTTGCTTCTATCCTTGAAGAAGTATTTTTAATTTCAAATACATTTACAAACTTGTTATTCACCCAAGTCTACAGGGAAAGGAAAGGTGCAACAGACTCCTTATCTAAAGAGGGCACTCAAATGGCTCATGAGCAATGGCACATATTAGAACTCTTGGATGGGTAGAGCCAGGAACATTATCACAGACCCTTTATAGAACAAAGGGAACAACCAGTCTTCATTGTCTAAAGTCATTTTCCACTTACTGTATTCAGTTTTCGATTACTTCCAAGGGATAGTTTACAGATTATCAGTATTTTGGAAACGTGTCAACTTGAGACACTTATAGACTTCAGTACAGGGCTATATTCTATGGGGCAGTTTTGTATATTTTTTGCTCCAAGTTAATGGTTCTAGACTTTTGATTTTTCTTCTTAAAAAGACTAGTAGTTTGTTTTTACTTTATTGGGGAATTGTACTTAAACAGAACATCAGTCACTGTTGGTGGCAGCTAAATATCTTTGGAACTAAATGCATGTCTATACATGCATTCTTCAAAATGTAAATTTTATTTCCTTAATAAAATTTACGTTTATTTCCTTTGGAAAAAAAAAATTAATAGTTAAATAATAATTAAATCATTAAATAAAGAGTAAAGACTATCATGATGACAAGATTAGGTTGATAATTAGAAATAATATTGGAATCATAGGTAATGGTGTTGTCTAATTGTTCTACATTTTGAACTAAAATTAGAAAATAGACTTCTATAAAAAGAAAACAATAAAAATATGACAAGATTAGGTTGAATAATAAATCACTAATAATTAGACATAAGTGTTGTAAATGTATAAACATAGGTTAAAGAAAATATATGAGCATAGATTAGATAAAAGTAAATAATAAGAATTAAAATTGGAAAATTAAAAATATTCTAAGTATAAAAATCGGGATAATAAATAATTAATAATTAAATAAGGGCTATAATGATGACAATGTTAGCTCTAACAAGAAATATATAAAGATTAGAATTAATTATCATAAGTTTAAGAAAAAGTAAATTATTAATGTGTGGAGGTTAAAATTAGAAAAGAAGGGGGGAAGAGATTTTTAGATCACATAATATAAGAAGATTTTGGATAAGAGGATGGGAAATTATTAATGTGCGGAGGTTAAAATTAGAAAAGAAGGGGGGAAAATATTTTTAGATAACTGAATATAAGAAGATTTTGGATAAGAGGATGGGGGGGAATGGAAACGGGGAGGGGGAAGCTTAGAGGAAGGAGAAAGTACAGACAATGTAGGTTTGATCCCTGAGGCAGTGAATGGTGGGCTTCCACGACTGGCTAACCTTATACCCATCTTCACGGTTAAAATTGTTTGGGTGCTTGTCAATTTCTAGAGCTTCGCGGAAGATGTGAGATGAGTAATAAGGCGTGGAGGAAAGGATTCTAGTTTGTTCAAAACATATTAAATGTTTGGAGTTAAAAGTGTGTTCAAAAATAGTTGATTTAGAGATGTGGTTGTGGATTATGTCAGTTATGTGCTCTTTGAGACGGGATTTGAAAGATCTGTCAGTTTGGCCAATGTAGGATTTTCCACAGGAGAAAAGAATTTGGTAAACACCTGGGCCCATCATTGGATTCGATTTATCCTTAGCAGATCTGGACGACTATTTGAGGGTTTTGAAGGGCTTGAAGATGGTTTTGATAATCTTCTTGGTGAGAATTTTGGATATGCGATCAGTTGTGCCTTGAATGTAGGGAAGATAAATGAGATCTAGGGGTTCAGAAGAAGAGCGCATGTTGTTCGATTTAGGCTTGCAAGTTGAGCACAAAGCTTTATTAATTTGAGAGATGGTGTAGCCATTAGACACAAGGACCTTGTTTAGGTGGGATTTTTCCTTTTCAAGGAATTAGGGGTCTAAGATTTGGATGGCTCAAGTAACTAGAGTTTTAAGGATAGATGATTTTTTAGCAGGATGATGATGGGAATGTGCATGAAGGTATATGTCAGTGTGAGTCTTTTCAGATAAACCAAGGTTATTATTAATATGTCGAATAGATTGAAATTCATCTTTAGTTAAGTTGGGTTTAGGGGGTTTTGCAAAACAAAGAATTCTACCACAATCTTCTTTGATTTATTCCACTTCTTAAAGAAAAAAATGACGCATGAAACTAATAATATCTTCATTAAGAATAAGTTGAATAACAAAGACAAAATTAGAGGTGGAGATGAGCGATGGAGGGAGACAACAAGAAACCAGGAGGAGCTTCTTTGAAATTTCAAATATTTTAGGCGAGATATTAACCAGAGAAGCCATGGTAGAAGGAGGAGACCTTCATTGGACTAGTATAGGTTTTGAAGGGCAACGGTAGTATTTTCACTTCTCTACTATCTTTATTGGCTAAGTTTTTAGTTATGAGCTTGGCTTCTCGGAGGTTTTTATAGCAGTTTCCTGCTATTGTTAGAGTGTCACTAGTTGTTGGAGGTTTAAATATAGACATTAAAAACTCTTTGTCTTTTCCATACTATTCTTGGTAATTGAACCATTTCTCTCGGGATCAAAGGTCTCCCTTATTTGTCTTATTGTTGGGGCTTTGATTAGTGTATCACATGTGGACATAATCCTTTATTATTTGTCAGTATTTACTTATTAGCTTTCTTCCTTGGGATTTGGCGTGTTATTAGCCCTTGATCTGCACATATCGATTTTAGTGGTATCCAAGTGGAAACTAGATGGCTCATAAACGGTTGGAAAAAATTAATGCAAAGATTAAATCATTAATGAATGAGTTAGTAGAAGGTTTATGGCAGGAAGAAGAAGTTAATACTAACCAAACTTCTACGAGGGTGCTTTCGGGTATTTATTCTATAGGCTTTTGTTCTCATGGTGTGCAGTCTAGTTCATAGGAAAACCGTTTAAGTATTGAAGATGGTTTAGAACCCTCCTTAGATACCTACTTACCTTCCCTATCGGAGGATTCTCTAGGGGGCCAAAACCAGTTTCCGGAGAATTGTTCTCTAAAAGATAGTAGAGGGATTGAAACTATTGTTTCCCGACTAAAGAATCTTGGTCCTAGTGTTGGTCGTAAAGGTAGAAGACAGTGGGTTGCTAATAAGACTGTTAAAAGGATGGTCTTAGGCTCGGACATTGGGCTGGAGGACACTTGCAGGATGGCACTTTTTGGTTTAGTGGGGAGATTTTCTTATAGTAGTATGTGTGAGGAGAAATTTACTGTCTAGTTGGAGAGGGTATGGTGTCTGATCTTAGGATATGTTCCAAAGGTATTTTATTTAACAAAGGGTTGGATGGGTTTCCTGTGTAACTTTCCTAAAGACATTGCAACATTGCTAGGTTCGAAATGGGTTAATGGAGCTAGTAGTTTAATGTTAAAGAGATGGAGGGTTTCTTTCAACCCAGAAACATAATATTTCTCTTTAAGATATATATGGGTTCTTCTACTGGGTCTACCTCTGTATATGTGGAATGAAGGAGCGTTGGCGACCATTGGAGAATCCCTTGGAAAATTCATCATGATTGATAGAGTTAATCTCGCGGCGGCAACGAGAAAGGTTGGAAGGGTACTGGTTTAAATGGATGTGCATTTGGGGTTGTCAGAGACACTTGAGATAGAGCAGAGAGGAAGACATATTCTTCAGAGAATTGATTACCTTGGTATATCGTTCAGGTCCAGTTACTGCAGAAGTACTTCACATCTATGACGTGATTGTAAAGGTATTGGTGATGGAGTTTATTCTCAGGAAGGGTCTCATTTAAATTATAGTCAACCTGATTCCTCTATGGAAATGGGTTTCTATGGCTTTGAAGATGTTCAACAGGATCGAGTCGATCGCAGCAACTTGGAGAACATATCCACTGTTATCGGTAAGATTCAAACACATTGGCCAGTTTTTTATAATTCATTGTTTGTGTGGGAAAGAGAAGTAATAAACTCTTCGGTTTGGCTTAAGAGAGTTACTTCATTTTCTAGATCGCCACCTTTAGTAGAGATAGGGGGTTCGTGTGTTTCTAGCCAATCCTTCGGAGGTCGAGAACCCTTACTTATCTCTTCGATTGTCCTCCTGAAAATGGAGCCAGTGACTCTCACTAACAGTTCTATATTTCCCTTTGACAAGAAACCCCCCCACAGTTGTCCTCTGGAACCTTCCATTCCTTCTGAGGCCAATTGTAGCCCGGGGAATAGTCAATTGTTGACAGGTATTCCTTCCTCTCCACCTGGCTATAGAGAACCGAAAGATGAGGATTCCTCACTCAATGTTGTACTTGACTCACTGATCCCTTTCATCTGAGGTAATGAAGCATCTGTCCAATTACCAGTTTATCTTAGTAAATCAGTCACTGACCCTGTGGTAGGAAAAGGAGAGGCTAACTACTCGAGATTCACTGTTGTAGAGGCTGGAAAAGAATTTGCTTGGTCCAGGGGTTTGGGAATCGAACTTTCACCAATTAAAACTAGAAGTGCCCAGGAGAAAGCTACTGTAGAGATGTCTCAAATTCAAGTATCACATGTACGTCCACCGAAGGTGGGGCCCTTAGAGAGTTGAAGGCCCTTGCTAGGTCCAAGTAATGTTATTACTCTCATTCAATTTAAGGGGAACTGGAGGCACCCTGAAATTAGCCTCGGTTCAAAGTGTTCTGGACAAAACTAGACCAAACATTGTATTCTTATAGGAGACCTTGGTTCACTATGAAAAAGATCGTTCATTCTTCCACACCCTTAGACCAAAGTGATTATGTTGTGCGGTGAATTATGTTGTTACTTCTGGCGGTTTATTGGTTTCTGGGGATCCAAATTATTTTGATCTGGTTCCATTTCTTACGTGCGATGGGATTTTATTGACATGCTTATGTTTGGAAAGAAAATGACATATTACTCTTCTTAATGTCTACGGGCCATGTGTGGAGCACAAACAATTATGGGAGAGGCTGGAATCTTCAGGCTTGTTGTCCCTAAAAAAATGTATACTTGCAGGGGATCTTAATTTGACTCTATCTACAGGCAAAAGTTGGGGCAGTGCGTCCTCTTTGGGGTCATTGGCAAGTTTTTTCAATAGTTAATTTCATAAAAATAAGCTCATTGGCATTGTTCCTGGAAAAGTGGTGCCCACTTGGCATAATGGAAGAGCAGGAGCAGATCTCATTGCAAAAATACTAGACATATATTTCCTTTCCAAAGATTTAATTGCATCAGCTGGTATCTACAGAGCATGGGTAGAGTTCCCTTTCATCTCTGACCACGCTCCGATATTACTTCAGTTGGATTTACATCCACTTTTTAAGGCTTTTTCGTTCAAATTTAATCCTCCGTGGATTAAAGAACAAGGTTTCATATCGATGGTTCAGAAACTGTGGAACGACCCATTATATCTACATGATACTGGTAAGCAGAGACAAATTGTTTGGAAACTAAAATATTTAAAAGCAGTCATGAACGTTTGGAAAAAGGAACAAAGGACTAGTAAAAACTCAAGACTTAGTTGCCTGGAGAAAGAGATTTCCTTTAGAATTCAAAACTTGGAGGAGGGCACCTGTAATAATTTTGTTGATCAGCCATTAAAGGTGTTGGAGCAAGAAAAAAAGACAATTATTCATGAAATAGAGGAGCAGTGGCGCCAACGAAGCCGAGCTATATGGTTACACAGTGGGGACCTAAACACAAAATTTTTTCATAATTTCGCGAGCTTCGGGAGAAATAGTAAGTTTGTTTGGGAGATACAAGATGAAGAGGGACAAGTTTATAGTGGACAAGAAAATATAAAAAAAGTTGCTTTAAAACACTTCAAAGATTTTTACAAAGAACCTTTAGTACCTTCTACCAGGGAACAAGTTAAGGTGGTTGCATTGTTTTCAAATATGATGAATGGCATATAGGTTGAGGCTCTATACAAACCTGTTGAAAAGGAGGAATTGAAGAAGGTTTTATCAAATTTCAAAGTGGATAAAAGTCTGGGCCTGGAAGGCTGCATAGTTGAGTTTTTTAAGAATTTCTTTGATATTGTTGGGGAGGAGCTCCTAGAAATGGTTGAGGAGTCTAGAATAAAAGGATTTATTTCAGGGGCATTAAACACAACTTTTATTACTTTGATTCCCAAAGTAAACAAGCCTCATCTTTTCAGTGATTTCAAACCAATTTCACTATGTAATTTGTGTTATAAAATTATTTCTAAAATTATAGTTGATTGGATAAAACTGATTCTTTCTAGATCGCTTTTGGAGGAGCAGCTGGGATTTCTCTAGGGGAGACAGATACAGGATGCCATTGGTACAGTACATGAGTGCATTCACAGCATTAAAAAGAAGAAAACAAAGTCATTGGTTTTAAAATTAGATTTACAGAAAGTGTATGATTGTATTAACTCTGATTTGTTGCGTATGCTACTTCTCAAATTGGCATGGGCCTTAATATGACAAACTGGATAATGAGTTTTGTGGTCTCCACTCCCTTTTCAGTTCTAATCAATGGTGAAGCTACTGAGTTCTTTAAAAGCAGTAGGGGATTAAGGCAAGGATGCCCCTTATCGCCTCTTCTCTTCATCTTAGTTATGGAAGGACTGGGCCTCCTGCTGAATGATAGTAAAAGAGAGGGTAAGTTGACAGACATTAATGTTTCGAGGCCTATAAAAATTCTACATATTTTGTTTGTTGACGATGTGATCATAATGACAAAGGCTACAATGCAAGAGTGGTGGTGTATTGACAAGGTGCTAAAAAAAAATTGTTTGACCTCAGGATTAAATATAAATGAAATAAAGTCTACTTTCCACCAAGTTGGCCTAACGGAACATAATCTAATTTCTTTCAAAGCTATTTTTCCTTGTAGATTCTTGGAGATGGAATTGGGTTTCAAATACCTTGGTTTTTTTCTTAAGGCAGGAGTTCAACATTCCGAAGATTGGGGCTGGTTAATAAAAAAATTGGAAAAAAGAATAAACAATTGGTGCTATAGGTGGTTGTCCTTAGGTGGATGTTTAACCCTTTTGAAAGTTGTGCTAATAAGCCAACCTATATATTATATGTCTCTAGCAGTTGTCCCATGTTTAGTCTTGAATACACTGAGGAAGCTGATGTACAACTTTCTATGGAAGAGAAATAACGATTTGCACCAAATACATATGTGCAATTGAGAGAAAATCAATGTTCATAAGTCATATGGGGGTTGGGAAATTCACAACATTTATGATTTCAGCAAATCTTTGGCCGCGAATACCCTTTGGAGAGTTCTTATGGGAGAGGAAATTTGGCACAGGGTTATAATCGACATGTATCTCCACCATGCGACAGTGATAAATTGGTTTATATCTCGGTCTTTTCAGCAGAACAGGGTATCCAAAATATGGAGTGGATTGTTAAAAGTAGTTCACTTAATCACGCATGGATTAAGTTGGAACCCAAGGACAAGTCAGCTAATCGCCTTGGGAAAGGATCGGATCTTAGGGATGGGAGATAGTTCTTTCCTCTCTAACAATCTCCTGTCAGCTTTAAACCAAAAAAATATCTTTACTCTTGCTTAGGCTAGGAATTTTATAGTTGTTCAATCCTTATCATCATATTGGCTGTCTAGTGTTGATCTCGGATTTGAGGGCGATATTGCATTGGAGTGGGATCTGTTCAGGGGGGTGCTTATTGATTCTGGAGCTCTCATCTAGGAAACAAAAGATAAATTTGTGGATATGAGGAGATAATTCTGGTGTTCCATCTGTTAAAAATTTCTACTTGAGTATAATTGCTTCAAAAAGATTGTTGAAAGTGGAGAATTGGGGACAATTAATTTGGAATTGGAACGTCCAATTAAAAATTAAATTGTTCATATGGCTGGCGATGGAAGGAAAAATATTAACTTGGGACTCTTTGCAAGAAAGGGGTTGGGAAGGACCTGGGCGATGCCCACTATGTAAGCTCAATTCCGAATCTACTTTGCAACTTTTTAAACTGTGTCCATTTGCCATATCAGTCTAGAATATTATTACTAAAGTTTTAAATTTAAAAAGAAGTTGGGTTGGAAATACTCTATCGGAATGTATAAAAAAATGGTATGTGGAAAAGAAAGTTCTTACACAGTTAGCAACACATATCGTTTGGTTCATCTGGCATGAGCAAAATAAAGCGATATTTGAAGATTACACTCCTTCTATACAGATGGTGATTTATAAGACAATGGCACTACAAAATAAAACCAGTACTCAACTAAAGGATAGACCTCTGAGAGATGTACAGATCAATCATCAAAAGGATTATGCATTTGCATTGTTTGACAGAGCAACTCAAAGAGATGGCAGCTGGTGTGGTGCAGATGGTGTTTTAAAAACTATGGATGCTACAGTCATAAAATGGACCTTCAATTGCGGCAGAGGATCCAATATAAGGGCAGAACTTTTGGGAGCATGGGCCACACTCATGTTAGCAGATCACTTGTCGATTCCACGCATCCATGTTATGGGAGATTCGAAAGTAGTTATCGAATGACTATTAAACAAAGGAAGACTTCATGTTAGCTCAGTGGAAGGCTGGAAAGTTAGAATAAAATCCCTTGCAAAGAAATTTCATTCCATTAGCTACCAACACATTTACAAAAACTTTAATTCTGAAGCAGATGTGCTATCAAAGCAGGCCATTGGAGAACCAAAGGGCATGATGTCATATTATCGTTGGACTAATGGAGAAGAAGGTCCTAGGAGACATATTAGAATCCATTAGTTATTTTGGGGTGGTTTTTAGTTCGTCGACATTATAGATTATATATATTTTGTATATGGGAGACATAGTTTTGTTTTATCTATTAGGTGATGTCTAGAATGTAATCTCTAGTTTTCGACTTGAGATTATCTGAAACAAGTTAATGTCTTATCTTTTTTCTATTGTAAGATTGAAGCCAATTAGATTCCTCAAATATAAAATGGAAAATGTAAAAAAATTATCTACCTAGTAATTTTTTTCTTTAAAAACAAAAACAAAATTAAAACCTTTTTCTAAAAGTTGAAGGGATGGGGATCAATATCAAAAGAAGATAAATTAATGACTCGAACGAGGAGGAGGGAAAGGGCTCTCGATCAGATCTATGGATAAGGAGGCGCAACCCGGGATAGGGTTGACCAAGTTTGGTCCCCCGCGGACATTAATATTAAATTAAGTCTATAAAGTTGAAAAGCTTTGAACAGGTTATAAAATCAAGTTTACAAGTACACTTTACCCCTTTTAAAGTGTACATTATATCTACTTTCTCAACCTTTTCAATTTAAGTTATAATTTATTTATCCCAAATATGATGAATCTTTGGTTTGGACTTTGTTATCCCAATCGACCACTTAGGATGGAACTAGTTAGATTTGTTTAAAGATTTAATAGCTAACCATGTCCCACTTTGGTTATTAATTAAATATTTATTGTATGCAAAACCAAATGAATTCCCATGTAATGTAATTATCAAAACATATTCCCAATTCCCAAAGGATCAGATATTTTTGGATTGTAGAGCATTGTGTGATGTAATGTGACACTGCCACTTTGCAACACGCATTTGGTAAGGTGTCCCATATACAACTCCATTCACATTCCAATATTTTATTGAAAATTCAGAGTTTAAATTTAGTGGTGGGCCCTATGATTGTTATATAAGTTTATAGTAACTAATTATATTTTTATGAAATTTTATTAAAAAAAAAAATGAAAAGTTAATTTTGTAGTAAATGGATTTTTTTCAATTATAAATTTTAAAAGTATAAATTCATAATTGAATGAAATTATATTATAATTTAAGATTGAAAATTTTAATAATTAAGTATAAATTTACAATTCAATTTAGAGCTTGAGTGGGCTTAATGGTTAAGAACATGTATTTTTTCTTAAGAAGTTACAAGTTCAAATCCAAAAGAGGGTAGGGTATGTATACCTTTATAAATTTTACCTTAAAAATATATTATTATTATTATTATATTATATTATAATTCAAAATTTTAATAATTAAATATAAATTCATAATTGAATGAAATTATATTATAATTCAAGATTGAAAATTTTAATAATTAAATATAAATTCGCAATTAAATGAAATTATATCATAATTCAAGATTAATGTATGAGAGCGAATATTTATAAAAAAATTGTTTAATTTTGAATCCATTTAAAATATTTAAAATAGTAAAAATTTATAAATTCGCAATTAAATGAAATTATATCATAATTCAAGATTAATGTATGAGAGCTAATATTTATAAAAAAATTGTTTAATTTTGAATCCATTTAAAATATTTAAAATAGTAAATTTTTTTTTTTTTTTAATTGATTGAAATTTCAATTCTTAAATTATGAAAATTAAAAAAAAAATTACTAATACAAAATTAAATAATGTTGAAGTTATTTCCTTTCTTTTCCATTTTATAAAAAAACTGAGGCATTCATGTAAGGAAGCAATATGAAATTAACATTTAAAATTTAAAAAAAAAATAAAAACATTTTCCAGAGATGTTGATAGGGTGTGGGAAAGAACAGGCCTCCATATCAAGAGATAACAATTTTAATAACCTTAAGTTGCATTCAATGGTAGCTTGTAAAATTGGTTAGTGGGGGCATTTTTAAAACCCCACCAAGCTTGAAGTCTCATTTAGAGCATTCTTGTGCTTGTGCTTATGCTTGTTTATCAATATATGCAATAATGATTGGGATTATGTACAAATTTTTGATAATTTTAATAAAATAAATATCTCTAATTATAACAATTTAGAAGAATATTTATTTTCACATGTTCATGTAATTTTAATTTTATAAACCAAAAACATTTAAAAGAAAAAACATAACCACAACAAAACATCACAAGAGTTACCAATTAAAATAAAATATTAACATTAACTTGAATTACCATAAAATAATAAAACACTAGAATTACCATAAAATAATAAAACATTGAGCATACCACAACAACACTCATCTAGACACACCACAAACTCCATGAAATACAAAAACAATCTACAAATCTCAATCTTTTAAAGTTCTACAAAATCTGATTGACCACCAATTAACATTGATATTAAGTCCAATTCAATTATTTATTGGATTTCCAAGCATCACCTTTTATTTTAATCCCATTGTGTCTAGGTCTTCTCACTTCCCATGTCAATATGAAAAACCCTACCTAGACACAATTATTTAATAATAAATAATATTTATATAAAGAAAAAAATATTCCTATGGGTGGGTTTAGAATATATTTTGTGCATCATCAGGGAATGGAATTGCCACATGGATAAGAGAACATAGATCATTGGATCTAACTAGGGAAGCTTCTAGGCTCCCTACTTCTAACAAAATATCTCCTTCCAGTCAAGCACAAGAGCCCTTAAATGAGAGTATATCCACAAGCATGAAAAACGAGGATCCCAACAAAATGCACATGTTTTAAGCATGTGTTTGGATGTTTTCCAAATAATTGATGCATGGTGGACCTATTTCACTAGGTTCTTAACCCATTACTAAACTATGGTTGGGTACAAATACTCAACTCTGCTTACCTGGACCCACATGTCTTTTCCTTGTACCAATCTTCATACATTTTTTACAACTAGGGCCTCACAGAAGAGGAATAAGTTCTTTAGGCCCCATCCTCCATTTTCTTTTGAAACTGCCGATTTTTTCCAAGATGTCAATTGTTGAGTACACAACACATCCTTTTAAAAAATTTCTTTAATTTTAGGGTACCACTTACTTTTAACCAATCCAACAT
>JASDQU010100088.1:67519-90008 GCA_032191745.1 Picea mariana
AAAAATATCTATAGGATAGAATGATTAAAAGTGACTTTCAGTGGCAGAACAAGTTATAAGGGTGAATTGATCACTTTTTAGAGTAAAAAGGGTTATTATATTAATAAAGTGATTTATGAAGAAATATTAAAAGATGAATTAAAAGTCACTTGAATGGAAAAATGTGAAAGGAGGTATAAAAGAGATACAGGGGCTTCTGTTCTCTCATTATGTTGATTGATATTTTGATGTATGGCTTCTTAGCTAGAAATCCCATGGTACTTGGGGGTTTTGAGGGTTTTGACTAAATAAACCCACGAGATCAGCAAGGAGGTGAAATATACCTTTGTTCTTGGTCCAAACTTGGCCAAGGAGTTGAAATATTCCTCCCTCACTATTCTAGTTCTGTTTCAAATCATATTCAGAAGCAAAATATGGAAGCAAGTGTAGGTTTGGGGTCTTTCTGTAGAACTAGGGCGCACTGTCCATGAGAGAAGAGTTTGTGGAAGCTCGTGGACATTGGATATGGAAGAGGTTTCACTTATGAAGTGTTAGAAATCATCAAGGTGCCTCTTCTCATCATTTTATTGAGGGTTTTCATGCCATATCCACCATTTCGTCCAGTTCTGTGAAATTCCTGAAGGAAGGCGCAATTACCTTTGGAGATATTGAGTGGGAGGGTTCAGATCTGCATGCAACTCCCAAGGGATCAATTCCCATGAGCATATATCCTTCAAATATATAGGATTTCATCTTCTCTTGTGAATTTTGGAGGCTAGAACAACAGATACAGGATATTAGAGTGCACACCAGCCAGGGAGGGCACAACTATGCTTGGTTATTCAACAGTTTGAAGTAAAGAAACACTTAGGGTTCAACATATCTTCTGCATGCAGTTATTGGACACTCAAAGAATTCTAGATATCTTCTCTCTATTGTATATAGGAGGTGCTATCAACCACAATTATTGTTCTTTTGTTTGTATTCCAGATCTGTTCATCTCTTCTATGGAGGTCAGCTTATATATTTAAATAAAATACAGATCTGAAGTATTGTGGCCATTTCCTTATGTTATTCTCTTTGTAACTTGTTGTTTAACTGTTTTTGCTTCATATAAATCATTTATTTGTGCAAAAAACATAAGAATAAACCCTTATGCAAATCATAGAAGACAAACCACAAACTGTTTGACAAAATACCACAACTAGAAAACACAAAACTTCAAATGTTCCAAGCAAATGCACTTGGGAACATTACAGTGGTATCAGAGCAAAGATTCCTCCCAGCTTGAGCGTCTTCATGAAGGAAAAATGGCTATTGCATAGGAGATTATATATTTTGATATGGAATATCAAGCTCTTAGTGAGACATTCAAGGCTCATGTAACATTCCAACAACTTGTATCCATAAAAAATCCTAGGTGGAGTAAAGATGATATTGTAGTATGGGCCAAGAAGATTGCATAAGTCAATTATTGGAGAAGAAAAGCAGAGGAAAGCAGAGCTAAAATAGTGAGGAAAGTGGATACATCACCACATGCTAGTGGATTGAATGGAGTACATATGGAACCTATGACCATTAGGAGCAGGGAACTTTGCTACAGTTGAAAAAATCATTGGGAGCTAGATCACAGATGTAGGGGCAAGGGGAGAGCGCATTACATTGAGGTGCACTACAACAATGATGATGAGGATGTGTATGAGGATGTAGCCCTAGATGTCTCATTAGAGTATTCCCATATGACCATTGACTCCTACACATCTGATGGACAGTTGGATGGACATGATGACAATGCATGTGCTTTAGCTTCCCGATCATACAGTGTTGAGGAATCAACACTTCACCATAATGGTGATACTTGTGAGGATTCAACTATGGTGGCACCTAGGCATGACGAGGATTTTATATTGGGTGATTCACCTTTGGATGTTGATATGAGGTCATGCATGGGGGATAATGACCCTCCTATGGAGTTGGGCGTGACATATTACTTACCTTCTTAGTCACTTATGATAGACAACACATGAGGATATCAGTGGCATTATGGATGTGGTAGAGGAGCCTTCTGTAGTGATTGAACACAAGGGACATGCAAATCTGTAGGCATAGGAGGAGAGGCATGACTTAGAGATAGATGACTATATACATACCTATCAGTATGGGGAGAGCGAGTCACCTCTTTTGGGGAGTCCATTGATAGATCAGGTTGTGGAGACCGACAGATTGATGGGATACTTACTTTCGGGACCGGTCTACAGTGACGAGGATGCATTCCTTGTTGGTTAGGATGACCATATCACATGTATGGACAAATATGCATGGGATCTAGGTGCAGATGATATTAGTAGGATGAGTGCACAGGAGGATACAGTTGTACATACATGATACAGTGAAGTTCAAATTGAGGCAGTAGTATGTGATGATGTACAGTGGCATACATGGGGATTCAATAGAACAGTGGAAAGTGGGTAGTACGGTGCTTTAGATCTTGAGGAGTGTGTTGATGAGGAATCCATTTTTGACATTAGCAGTAGGATTCATGAGGTATCACCTCAACATGATAGTGTTCAAGAGTCACGACATTTGGCAGGACAACTAAGGGTCAGAGAGGAAATGATTGTGGCATCCATCAGACACATTGATGATATGCATGCGTTGGTGGCAGAGTATTGTTGGAGGGCCATGATGGCACATGATAGTTCAGATGAGGATATTGTCATTGATGACTTCCATACACTCAGGGAGAGAGTGGTTGTGATGAGGACCAACTACCAACAGTTACTTATGGATAGAGATTACCTTTTGGAGGTTGGCAAGATGTATCACAGGGCGTTGAAGGAGAATGAGACTGAGGTGGAATGACTCACTCATGAGATGGCAAGAACACATGGATTATTGAAAGGCACATAGACAACCATTCAAGAATAAAAGTCCATATTTGAGAAGCTCTTTGATGAGGCTAGTCAGGGATCCACTACATATATCTCAGTAGAGAGTCAGATATATACTTCAACTACATCACTAGAGGATGTTGGTAGTTTGACAAAGGAGGGCCAGTTGATGGAGGAGCGTGAGGGATACCCAAGACCACTGATGATTATGGAGATATGTGACCAAGAGATGCTTGAGGATGTTCATGTGTCACAGGGACCACCATTCATGAGGACCTCTGAGGCAGTTTCTCCTACACATACACATGGGGATTCCAAAGCCAGGGGAAGATATGAGGACACATCCATTTGGGTTCTAGGATTAGTTGACATCCATTTAGAGGTTGACCCAACAATACACTTAAGATACATGATTATGCAAGAGGATACATGATCTTGCATGGGTATACATGAGACCTACTTGGTGGAGCATGGATATTTATGTGGAGAGCGGTCCTCTCCCTTACAGTAGCAAAAGGATCTGGTAAATTACCTTCTCAGTAGCATCAATCATATGAGTGATGATAAGGGGGAGTGTGATTGACCATCAATATGTGGATTCACCCACCGTTGTACACGATCGCATGAGATTAGTGTGGAATCTAGGAGACTATTCACCTTGGATGTCGATGGATGTGTTTTTGTTCAAGCCTTTGGTATTGACCAAAGCATATGATACTTCCCAGTTCTACATATAGTTATAGGTATTTTTGTTATCCTTCACTGATACTTTCATTATATACAACAACATTGGGGAAGATAACTAGTTACATGGGACATGGATATTTATTAGATAGAGTCCTCCTAACAAGGGATACTCCCTTACATAAAACAAGATAAGGGAGGTTCACCCGAGACAGTCAGATGAGGCCTTGGGTGTGATGGAGAGTATCTTTAGTCGTGGGACAAGAGATATTTCAGAGGTTGATATAGGTGCAAAGTCTCATCGAGATGAGGATGGGGAGCATAGTAGGATGGATGTTTCTGATGAGGACTATAAGGTCAGTTGGTAGGATGTATGGTCATAGCAAGTGATGACAGAGATATTGAGGACCATACATGATGCACCTTTGGTCAGACGACTTGGATATTTCAGGAACCGTCAACAAATCAGAGAGAGATTCTCCTAGGAGGATCTAGAGGATGATTTCATGAGGAATATGGGGGCATGCTTGATATGTCATCATCACGAGTCAGGGAATGATTCCTTAGCCACCCTTTTTTTAGTGTTTATTTGGGAGAGTATGATAGCCTCTCTCAACCCCGGTGTACTAGAGTTATATAGTAGGGCTGACATCATAGGGATATTTCTAGAGTATGGGACACTGCAGGCAACAGTAGGGGTTGAAAGAGAGGTTGAGTTTAGTGATCATGGACATGACAACATAGCTATTAGTACACTTCGACTAGAGGTTTACAAGTCAACATGGATCGAGATATGTGATATGGCACTATCAGAGTTATTTGATGCAAGGTGTGGTAAAATTCTAGAGCACATGGGAGTTTCTGGGAGACTCATGATTGATTCCTTCCATGGTTGGGAGAATTTGAGCAAAGATGGTGATGAGGGTGCTATGTGGTAGGATGGGTCTCCCTGGTTGAGGATCAGGTATATGAGTAGATCATCTTCTTGGTTAGTAGGGGATCTGGACACTACCAGAGATAATAGTTTGGATATTGATTTAGGTGAGAGTTTCCTTGAGGGATGGATACAATATTTACTTGTTCTATTGATTGGGGGTCTTCAGGAGATTCTTGGTGTGGATGACCTACAAGACTATATTTTAGAGGGAACTGTAGTTCACATCTTGGTTTTGGATCCAAGGATTAGAGTGATTGGTAGTCCAGTGGGTAATGTATTTGTGATCTGAGTAGATTGGTTGCCTTAGGATTTGACCGAGGATCTACTCCACATGATTGTTCTACTCATCAGGAGCATTTTGGGGGTATGCTTGGCGAGCACTTTGAGTGACCATGTTTTGAGAGGAGAGTACTTCATGTCACACAAGTGTATATGGGACCCTAGGATTATACATCTTTGATTAAGCTATTACTTGAGGACAAGCAATATTCAAGCAGGGAGGACTGTAATGTCCTCATTTTTGGATTCCCTTATGTTACAGTTTGGGATTCCTACCAGAGTAGCCAATTGGGAGTGATAGTGAGCTGAGACAGTTTTGAGGAGTTGTATGGGGTCTGACTCACATTATTCATCATATTTCATCATCGAGATCCATTTCACACAACATGTCTTTAGTTTCATTACATTCCCAAGATTTTCGTAATTTTGGGTTATTATTGAGCATATTTTAATTAATTACACTAAAGGTGTTATTTGTAGCTTGTTTCTTGGAGAAAAACCTTAGTGTAATAGCTCGTTGGAATCAAAATGAAAATATCTACAAGATAGAAYGATTAAAAGTGACTTTCAGTGGCAGAAGAAGTTATAAGGGTGAATTGATCACTTTTTGGAGTAAAAAGGGTTATTAAATTAATAAAGTGATTTATGAAGAAATATTAAAAGATGAATTAAAATTCACTTGAATGGAAAAAGGTGAAAGGAGGTATAAAAGAGAGATAGGAGATTTTATTCTCTCATTATGTTGATTGATATTTTCATGTCTGTTGATTGATATTTTCATGTCTAGCTTCTTAGCTAGAAATCCCATGTTACTTGGGGGTTTTGAGGTTTTTGACTAAATAAACCCTAGAGATCAGCAAGGAGGTGAAATATCCCTATGTTCCTGATATAAGCTTGGCCAAGGAGGTGAAATATTCCTCCATCACCATTCTATTTTTGTTTCAGATCAGATTCAGAAGCAGATTGTGGAAGCAAGCATAGGTTTGGGGTCTTTCTGCAGAGCTAGGGCACATTGTCCATGAGAGAAGAGTTCATGGAAGCTCATGGACATTGTATATGGAAGAGGTTTCACTTATGAAGTGTTAGCAATAATCAGGGTGACTCTTCTCATCATTCTATTGAGGGTTTTCATGCCATATTCACCATTTCTTCTAGTTGTGCGAAATTCCCGAAGGAGGGAGCAATTACCTTTGGATATATTGAGCAGGACGGTTCAAATCTGCATGTAACTCCCAAGGGATCACTTCCTATGAGAATATATCCTTCAGATCTATAGGATTTCATATTCTCTTGTGAATTTTGGAGGCTAGAAGAATAGATACATGATACTACAGTGCGCACCAGCTAGGGAGGGCACAACTATGCTTGGTTATTCAACAGTTTGAAGTAAAGAAACACTCATGGTTCAATAGATATTCTTCATGTAGTTATTGGAGGCTCAAATAATTCTAGATCTATTCTCTCTATTGTATCTGGGAGGTGCTATCAGCCATAATTATTATTCTTTTGTTTCTATTTCATATTTGTTCATCTCTTGTATGGAGGTTAGCTTATATATTTAAATAAAATACATATATGAAGTATCGTGGCCATTTCTTTGTGTTATTCTCTTTGTAACTTGTTGTTTAATTGTTAATTCTTCGTATAAATCATTTATTTGATGTAAAACCCATAAGAATAAACCCCTATGCAAATCATAGAAGACAACCCGCAAACTGTGTGACACAATACCACAACCAGAAAACACAAAACTTCAAATGTTCCAAGAAAATCCACTTGGGAACATTACAAAGGGGATACCACAAAATCAGTTTATGGCTAGGCTAAGGATCATACTGAAATTCCCACTGAGGGGGTCATTGATCCTAAGGGCACTAAAGAGACTTCAAATACTCAAGATAACCAAGAAACAAAATTAGTTGGGAAATATAGAGATACCCATGAAGCTCAAGATACAACCTTAGAGAAACAGGAAAAAGAGGAGAATTATTCTACTCAAAAACGAACCTTGCAAGAAACTCAATCAATTGGGAAATCTCAAGAGACACAATCGGTTGGGAAAGGTCAAGAAACCATGGTGGAACAATTACATAATCCTAAGAATTTGAAGAATATATTATCTTGGGGAGATCAACCCATACCCCAACCTGTCGATGAATTTGCATATTTGGAATCTCTTGCCCATGATCGAAAGAGGAAATCGATCATCAGAAGAACACAGAAGAATAAAAATATCACTTCGGATAGTGGCATACTTTGTACCTCTGAGGAAATTATATTGGATGCAAAAAGGGATCGGATTAGTGAATTAGTATATGCAAGTATTACCATTTCACATGCATCGTTGGACAAGGATGTGGAAGAAGAAAAGGATCTAGAAAATGCAATAAAAAAATTGACATCGCTCCAACATTAGGTTCATTACTACTAGAAAACCATAGGTGCTTCTAATTTTTTGAAATTCCTCCTTGAAGAGCGCGATAAACACTAGCATATTTGAGACACATTTCTGAAAAAGGGTCATTGGATTTTAGGAGGAAACATTATTGCTTTCTATAGAACACAAATAAGTACTCAAGTGGATTGAAAAAGGTCCCAAGACCTTAAACCAAGTTGAATACATCAAAGAGATCCAAAAGGATTGAGGACAGGATGATCATGGAATTGATATTTAAACAGCTGACAGTAGAGTCAAAATGCATTCAATAGCACAATATTAGGTAGATACCAGTGAGGAAACAAGGAATTGGATGGTAGAGGAATGGTTTTGTTTCAATAGAACATGGGGAAAGATAAACCAATAAATGATCAACCTTCATCTCCCAACATTTGGGTCACCTGAAAATTTTCAGTAGATTGGATAAGTATCAGTGGGGTTCAAGTGAACCGTCAATGACTATCAAACTGATGTAAATAAGATAACTGCAGTCGAATGTGACCATATATATAGATATGTGGTTAGTGCGATCAGAACTACCGACAGAATGGAGCAGTTGATGCCCAAAATAGAAGGTTACACTTAGTGCTACAAAGAAATAAAAGAAAACCCAAGTATCTCGATAGACCAACACATGTTTCCCTACAACCATAGGTGTGTTAAATTTCACTCACAGTGGGTTGCATATGTTGAAGAGCATGCAAATTGAACTCACAGTGGGCCACATATATTGGCGAACATGCAAACCCTAAAACTCCCAAATCGCACGAGTCATCTTGACTCACTTTTAGTCTAGAAATTTGTGTTTTGATTTTTGCTGAATATACTATTTTTCGTAATTCTAATCCTAATAAATGGGGGGATCAACCTATAAAGAAGAKGATTTTTGGTTGGAGAAAAAAAATATGGAATGTAATTACACAACCATTTCAAAAGTTTAATTCATAATCTCTACAGGAGACAAGGAKTTTTGTTGAATCTCTATGTGCATTTTCTTGTCTTATGGATTACTTTGCAAACAATTGATATGTTATATGCATCTAGTAATAATTTCTTATTACAATTAATATTATMTTTATTCCAAACCAAATAGGAAGGGGTCTAATTAGGCCTCATCCTTGGATTTGATCCCTATTGTTGAGTCTAGGGAATCCATCACCCTCAACAACCAACAAAAGACAATTATTTTTGTTATCTCCTGATTAGATGAATTTATAACACAATTTCCAAATTTTCTTCAATACATCTTTTAGAACCCAAGCCAATTAAATTCAGTATACTRGTATGGCTTTTAGTATTTCCTTAAAAGGCATCTTTATAGATTTATTAACATACCAATTTATTTACAAAATAAGTCCAATATCCTTTTAAACTTCTCGACTATCCTTCTAGATCCTTCACTTAAAATCAAAATCTCATCCATAAACAAAATATGTGTGATATTGCATRYAGGACCAATGAAAATCCCTTTGAAGTTGTCCTTTTTTTATGCCTCTTTTGATAATCTACTCAACCCTTCCACTATTAGCAAAAATAAGAGAGGGGAGAGGGGACATCCCTATTTGAGACCCTTGCCTAGTGTGAAGAAAGGGGATGTTGTCCCATTGATTAGGGCATCCAATGATATAGAGGTAATGAAACTCATAACCCATACCAAAAAGTTATGACAAAAACCTAAGTGAATGAAGATCAATCTTAGGTAAATCCAACTTACTCTGTTATAGGCCTTGAAGAGGTCCACTTTCAGTACCATCAATATTTGATTTCTAGTCTTGATCAAGTGAAGGATTTCATGTGATATCCTATTTGCCGCATGGATTTGTCATCCTTTTAGAAACCCAAACGACTCACCTAAAATTTGTTTTGATAAAAAAAAATTGAGTCTTCTCGCTATAACATTTGAAATAATTTTTTAGATACAATTGCATAAGGATACTGGAAGAATTTTTTTAAAAGAGATCAGATTATCCTCTTTTGGGATCAGAGCAATGGATGTAGTATTATAAGCCCTGTTGACTGCCCATTTAGCATCGGTGGTTAACTCATGTTCCCTGAAGAGATGTATCATCAGATGCAGTATTATTGAAGATATTTGGTTCTACAGGGTTGTGTTTGGCCCAGCACTTATTTTTGTAATTGGAATTTTTGCACCCCTGCATGGGTTAATAATGTAATAGGATTGCATGAGTCATGTCTAGGTTAGTNAGTTACCTTGGCATCGGTTCATTGGGAGAGTTCCTTTCACCGAGGGTTTTTTATCCTCAGGTTATCATTGGGCCTTCCAGCCTTAATGATTTCCCTTGAGTTTTTCCCTCGCACATTACATATGTCCTCCAAAGTGGTGAACGACGTTGCAGTGGGCTTATGTTTTGGTAACTATATAGGGAATTCATTGTAAATGACCATACAAGACATCATAGAAAGTTTCACGGAATTCCGTCGAGTCTAGGTTAGTTTTTTTTTAATTAATTAATTTTAATTAAATTTCCCTAAGTTTGGAGGTTTAATTATTTAATTAATTAATTGTTTTTGAACAATAATTGTAAAAATTGGATCCTTGGACTTTTGATAGGGGTATTTATGCTCAAAAGAAATGGAATAGCACCTTCTACATCCTTGGACCAAGTTTCAGCTCGGTCGGACAACTTTAGCCATGGGTTAGTCCACCTAGAGTGTCAGTGAGTCTATAACAACAATTTTAATTGCTAAAGTCTAAACATGGCAAAATGTGAAAATTGTAATAATGAGTTAGATGATGTGAAATGTTGAAATGATGGTTAGAGAGAGACCCCCTAAGCATAACCTTAGCCTCACAATCCTTTTCAACCTTATCTAACCCCTTTTCCAACCCCCACACTCAAAAGTTGCGCCCCCCTAGGGGGATTGACGTTTTTCACTTTTTAATTTAATTGTGACTATGGTATGCCCCCCTCTCCTTACTTTTCACTTCATTTAGCCTTCTTTTAATCCCTAGTAGTGATCCTTATCACTCCACCTCACCCATACTTGAGTTTGGGTTGAATTTTGACCAAGGGGAGCGCTCTCCCAGAGAGTTACGCCCTGCTTTTCCTCTCTCCAATAAAAGTTACGTTTTTTATTTGGAGATGACTCTTCACCTTGCCTTGGCATGGATCCCATGCCTTTCCCTCACTCATTGTGTAATCCCAACACTTCACACCTCTTCCTAGCCCCTCATCTCTTCTCCTCATCCCAAGAGATGCGCCCTCCCTCATGTAGAAACTCCAACAAATAATTAATAAAAAATTATTTGAACATTTTCACCTTCCATGGCACAAATCCCACACCTCCTACATGCCATTAGATCTATCTACTTAATTCTTCTATTTTTCTACACCCTAGATCTATTGTGAAAGCCCTAGGAAGTGTGCCCTAGCCTAGAGATCTACTCTATTGCTTGGTGGTGGACACTTGGCTTAGATCCAAGAGAGGTAGGTTTGCCTCTCCAAGTATAAATAGATCCTTTTTCTCTCTCCCAAACTACCATATCTTGAGCTATTGTTATGCTACTTGATTTCTCTCTCTCTCTCTATTGTCATTTTCATACATTTTCATGTCATTATAGCTCTTAGGTTTTGGAGTATTCCTCTCCAAGATCTACTTCTTTTGGTAATAAAATTCAAGAAGCTTTGGAGGACAACAAGAAGAGTAATGTGTATGCTTGCTTCTCTTATGCATATGGAGGTAACTTTGTTGTGTTTTCTTTTATGAATCATGCTATATTAGATCTTGGATAAAGTGTTATCTAAGTAGGTTAGATGGTGTGTATGCCCTTTTATCCTATGAATCTTGATGCATAACTTAAATTGAAGTGTCTTTTATGTTTATTGCATTAACATTTTATCTAGTATATGCTTGATCTTGAAGGAGGATTGCAGGTTAACTTTCAAGGTTTCATTGGGAAGACCTTCTAGAAGGGAAGGGTCTCTTGAGGCTTCACATACTTCAGCCATCTTCATTATTGCCTTGCGCTATTATTTGCTATACATCCATCTCACTTTTCAGCTAGCATACATTGTCTTAGATAGGTCAATATTATCTCAAATCTATATTTTGTTTTGTGGAAAGTCCTTGTCCCAAAAGGGCAAGGTTTTCATTAACTTTGTTTGGTTGTATGTAGCCATCCTAGCAATAAGACTTTGTTGTTTTAACAGGTACATCAGATTTGATAAGAGGCTCTTGGCTGCCCCAAAAAGACACATACAACACTCAACAACCCCTTGGGGGAACTTGGTAGCTATTTCTTACTCCCTAGTCTTTTTCTAGCTTAAGTAGTGCATTTTTCTTCTTGTTTGCTTGTTATATTGGGCTTGAGGTGTAAGAGGGGAAGTGGTATGGCCTCCCCTCTTCTTCAAGCTTGTGGGTAGGCTAGGACGTGGGTAGATCTAGCTTGTATTTCAGTTTTTGTTGAGTTTTTCTCCTAGCTTGGCCGTGAGGTTTAGAAGGTGTGGGCACCTTCTCAACCCCACGTGGGTGGTGTTTGATTGCTTGTAGATCTAATTTTCTTTTTAGGTTTGTTATTCATTCTCTCTTTCTCATATCTCTTGCTAAGTTATCCTAATCATAAGATCTAAGAAAACTCTAACAAACTAAGACAAAATAAATAACTAATAACCTACCTAGTTGGGTGAGAAACCCCCAAAGAGGTAAGGATAAGTGTTAATCCTTATTTTCTCATGTCATGTGATTGATCTAAGTGGATTTATGCTCTTAATGTTTATGATTTAGATTAGATCTCACATCTCTTAAGCCCATTGGGCAACACACTTAATAATTGCTTTGATCTTGCTTAGTTAGCTTATTTTCATTCAAGATTTGTATTTCTTTTAAGCACATATCTTAATCATATGTTTAATATCTCTCATGATGCTTAATTAATAAGTGGTTATTGTGTTTATTGCTTAAACATCTCTTAATAGCCACGTCTTGGGCTTGAGTTATCTTGAATGGTTTAACTTGGCAAACACATTAAGTTTTCTTTTCATCTTATAAGGCAAGTTGTTCTTGTCATTGAATCTATGGTATCTAATCTACTAATGTGATATGCATGTGATCTAAATGTATCTATCTCTTTAAGCCTTGTATCTCATTTCCTTCTTATGTGTTGATGTACTTTATGGTTTAAGCCTTAACAACACATTTCTAAGCATTTTCAGTTTCGACCATCTCATTATTTTGCACTTTTTAAGTACCTTAAAACTCTCAAAACACTCTTGTAATCACCTAAAAGTCTACCTAACTATCATATATACTTAATAGACTATTTTATGGTACCTTAGACCACCATATCCACCATCTAAAACGGGTTTGAGGAAAACAATGGAGGGTAGTGGCAGGGGACTGTCCCGTGGCGCTTCAGGTGGGTGTCCTCTCCAAGAAGTACTCTTACTGTTAGGGCTGACCATGGAAGCTAGGGTGGGCCTCGTTGCCTTACTATCTTGAGCACCCGACAATTATTTGGCAACAGGAAGAGGAGGCTTTGGTGAAATCCAAATAAACTTAAAATCCTTAAGAAAATTCTAACTATTAATCGCTTGGCCACATCTAATAATATTTGGGTGGTTTGATAGCAAAGAGTGTAGATTGTCCTCATTTCTTCATAGTAATTGTGCTTAATCTTGATAATCTTGTTGATGAAGTAACATGTTGATGATCTAGTGTAAATTATGATGTGATTGATGCTCAAGTCTTCTTTATCCTGCACACATTAAACATACTTGGTTAGATTGTAATTGTGATATATCATTTTTTTTGTAAAGCTTGTAAATGAATGTATATGATATTCTTTCATTGAGTTATTCTTTATTGTAAATTTGCAACTTGTAATTCTTTTGTAATTAACCACCTTGAAACATAGTTGACCCCTTGCCCAATTTATAGGTACTAGTCTTAGTTGACCTAGGGAAGGGATTTGCTTGTCATGCTAACCCTTGCATATTGCATGGTTTCCTTAGCATCTTAGGATTAGAATCCCCTCTAACCTTAAGAAATTAAAATTAACTCCTAGAATCTAACTTAATTCATCTAGTAACTAAGGTCTACCCCCTTTGGCTTCCTTAGGAGTAAGCCTAGACAGAAGAGGTTCCAGTCAAAGTGACAGCGTGGGCTGTGAACCTAGGCATTGTGCCTCTAAGGACACACTAAGTGAGCCGAACTCAAGCTCACATTTGCAAGTATGTATAAGGATGGCAACAAGCCCCGAGCATTTTTCCTATGTTTCTAATGGTTTCCACAACCCTTCTTAAGTCTTATTCAATAAAATAATATCATCCTAGGAAAAATTCCATGTGTAGGTCATCTTGCCCTAGGATTTTATCCTTTTGAAATCTCTATACAGTTTGGAGAAATTCATCTTTTCCAACTTCTTTCATCAACTCCAAATTGTCTTCATTGTTTACAAAACTAGGTAAAGAGTTGGAGAGACTTATTCCTTCTACAATTGTGGCTCAAGAGTCCTCTTTGAAGAGGGCATATAAATAGTTGACTCATTCATCTACCATGTCTTCAAAATTTGTAGCCCACTTGTTATTTCCTTTACCAATCTTCTAGACATAATTTATATTTTTCACTCAATTTTCATATTGATGAAAAACATGGATTTTTCATCTCTTGCTTGTAGCTAGTTGGCCCTACTCTTGAGCCCTCGATTACTTCTCTTTCTACAATAAGATATTCCTCTTTTTTTCTTCTGGTTTATTTACTTCTAATTTTTGAGTCTTAGTTGGGTTGGGTATCCAAATCCTTCATTGTTATAAAGGGCCTCCAAACCTGCTTCCACTTCTTTTAGAATCCTTTCATCTTTCTTTTTTTTTTTGTCCTTCGCCTATTGGGATAAAACCTTATTTTATTCTTTTAGATTTTGTTGAAATTGAAGTGAGGCAGATTCTCTTAGATGATCATCATAGGTAATCCAAACATCCTTGATATTTTTTACAAAGTATTCCTCCTTTAACCATTCTAGATTAAGCTTGAATGGGATGCCAGGAGGTTTTTCCTAAGCTAGGGCCACTTCTAACACAATAGGGTTATGTTCTGAGTCCCCTCCCAAGGCTATCCACCATCTCACATGAATAAATTCATATAAAAATCCTTCAGATATTAGAAATTGGTCAAGCCTCTTTGTTATTTCATCCTCCCTTGTTCTCTTATTTATCCAAGTTGGAGTTAGTTTTGTTGGTTCGATATCCAATAAGCCTACAACTTCCAGGTTTCTTATAAAATAATCTGAGAGACAATCCACATGAGCAGTAGGTCCTCAAATTCCTGAAGCTCCTAATATGAAGTTTAGGTCTCCCCCCATCACCATAAATCCTCTTTGAATACACTTCATGTTGAAACTTTTCTCTAGTATTCTACTCTATCTAAGTAAGGACCATATACATTAGGATAGTGATTTATTTCCCCATATCCAATGAAAATAGGACTACCCATAGACCTATAGGAAAGGCCCAGAAGTTAGATAGGGTAAATGAGCACTTTTACAATATTGTTATATTTTGACCAGATATCTCAATAGAATCAATGTAACTAAACTCCCACCCAATCTTAAATTTGGAGAGTTCTTGAATAAAATTTTCCCTATCTATCATTATTTCTTTAAGGAGGATAATAGAAGGTTTTAATGTCTCTATAAGCCTCCTAATGGCCAATTTATTTTAAAGGTTGGTTATCCCTCTATAGTTGAGGGTCAAGAATATCATTTAAGCCCCTCCCAAGGGGTATATTCTATAATATCCCCAATTAGATATAGGTGTTTCCCACATCTAACCCAYAAAGATGCTTTCTTTTGTGCCATGGACATTAATAATTTCTTCCTCTTTGGTTTGGATTCTATTTATTTCATCAAGGATTACTAACCCCCCTACCACCTTCCCTAGTAAGTCAAGGACTCCTTTGCTTCTTGTTCAAAGGTTATATTTGGAGGAATTTGGATGAAAAGATTCATGGGAGGGCCCCTTGAATTAGAGTCCAATTTAGAGTTTTCAAAAGTCCCCACCTCGGCTTCTTCTTCTACCAAAGTCTTATATATAACTCACATATGGATTAGGGTTAGGGATACATGATTTTTAATTCCTGAAAGGATAGGTATTAACTCACTAATGGAATCCAAGCCTTTTATTTATACCTATAACCCCAAGTTCCAAAAACTATTTTTTTCAAAGATTTCCTTTTATGAGGCGAAGGTAATTGATAGGACTTACCCATAAGAGGCGTACAATCCTTGTTATCACTGAAGACATCCAGGATCTATTCCTTTTGAATACCCAAGGCCAAAGAATGCTCTACTAGTGCCACTAGTTTCTCTGAGGTACCTTATATTTTCCTCTTTTCCTTATTAACTTATTCTCTTTTGTTTGTTAGAGGAATTTTCGATAAATCCACTCCTAGTACTTATGGTTGATTTCTCTAAGACCACACCTTCCTTTGATTAGGGTAATTATGGTCCACTATGAGGTGCCCATAAATATGTAATCACCCACACTTGAAGGGAATGCATTCATAATCGAGAGTTAGCTAAAAACAATATTGGCCTTTCTTGATAACCAATTCATCTGCCAGTCCTTTTCTAGTTTCAAGACCCACTGGTATTATTTCCATCTCAAAGTACTTGGTGTCCCGAAACAATAAACCAACTTCAAAAAATATATTGAGGGAGTTCCATATTTATTCAAACACATCCTTCGACCATAATACCAATGGTAACACTGATATTCAAACCTACATTGGTAGAATGTCCACTTGATCCATTTTGGCATTGAAGTTGACATGCCATGTCTTCGGAAAAATATTTTGAGAGCGCCACTTCCATCTTCTCTATAGATCCTTGTTGACCTCTTATGTCGACTTAAAAACCCATGCTATCCACCCCTTAGCCACGGTCATTATGAGGGGTGTGCATCATACCATAGGTCCAAATTTTAACCTCATTCAATCCTTCAAGCATTTGCAAGACATCTTTTTTCTAGGAAATCTTACTACACTTGCCTTCTCTTCCAATTCCAAAAAATTATTGAATCTAGTTTTTGAACCCAAATTCAAACTTACTCACTCTTGTATTTTTTTGATGCATTTCCTTGTTTTTTTCCCTCTCTCCTTCTATCAAGGGTTGTCCATGGCTCCTTGCTTTGGCCAGGATGAGCCACTCATTAGGTTAAACTCCAATTTTTTCCAATAACCCATGTCTCTTTTTGATTAGTGGAAAACCCCAAATATTTGCAGAGATGCTTTTAAATATCCCCATAATTTATATGCTTGTAGAGGAATAAACCTCCTCTTTCTATCATAACTTCCCATAATGAATCCATATCTGTCAAGGCAAGAGAAGGCCTATCCATGGTCATCCAAATTATCCCCTTTGCATGCCACTAGTGGGATAGAAGGTATACCATTAAATTCCTTGAGGAACTCTCCATATATTCCCTTCTCCCTCACCTTCGGTCATAAATTCCTTCAAATTCGATTGGTGGCTAATCCCTAGGATAACTCACCTAAGATTGACAACGTGTCCTCCTCCAGTGGGAGTGACCCTTCTGACCATATCCACCCTGGCTCTATTGGAATGCAAAGTTGGCCAAGCCTCAAGGTAGCCCAGATTAATTGCCCCTATATTAGGTCAATCGAGTAATCCATTGCTTCATGTTCCATCATCACCAAACACTCCACGCTAGCTCAACCCCTCTCATTGTCACTCTTATCCAAAGAATTTAAAGGACTAACTAACTAAATAACTATATATATATATATATATATATATATATAACATTAAAAAAATGTAAAAATAGTGGCACACAAGAACTCACTTTTATTTACAAGTGTGCAAATTTGTTTAAAGAAATTTTGTAATTTAGGTACTCTCTTGACATCTTAATGTGAACATCTAGATTATATTTTAGAGGAAAATTAACATACCATAGTTATAAGAACATGGTCTTTTCTAAGTTATACAAATTTTCCATAGATAAAAGTTATATATTCTGGAAGCTAATTTGATTTTCAATGTTACATATTTTTACACCATATTCTATAAGTTGTGAATGTACCTCTAATAATTTTTCTTAGTCAATAGATTGTTGTTTTTCTAGATTTCCATTACAACTTTGTATCGTGACAAAAAAAAACATTAACTTACAATAACCCTCAAGCAAATTCGTGAAGTCTAATGTAACGCCATATATTAGGCATCATACCTTAGTTTGAAATCATTTTATAACAATTGCACAAAGTTCTATATGAACTTTAAATGTCTCTGGAACGAATGCAACAAATCTTCCTCCCACACTATTCGTTGTTTCTTTCCTCCTAAAAAGTCTTCATTTTGGGCTTTTTGTATCCCAAGATTTCCAAACGTAAAGCTTAAGACATTTAATTAGGCTAGTTCACGATGTTCAAAAAGTGGGTGCTGCAAAGTTGAGCCCTCATATATTTGGGTTCATATATAAATGAATTTGTTAAGATTTCCATTATCTCTTCCCCATTTCAAACAATCCCTTTGTTCTCCCTATTATGAATACCCTTCACTCCAAGTTACTTCGAAGGCTTTGAGTGAAATTTGAACTAACTCTGAACATAAACAAGAAATTGAAGTATTAAAATCTTTAACTGAAATCAAACTTTTTGGGTGTGCACGAATGTGATGAACCTAAAGACACTCATACACAAATAATACAAAGACATAAGATAAAAATAACAAAATATGATAATGATGATCATGACTTGACTTTAAGACTAATAAAATCTATTGGATAATTAAAGGGAAATAGGGTAAATATTTTTGAGAATATCATTTATATATTTGAACAATGTAGAAATGAAAGTACCAATGTTATTATGGTTTTCACAGGTTAGGAGGTCCTGAACAATAAGTTATGAAACTAAAGTTATGTCTTATATTATTTAGGGTAGGGAAAGTTAAAAAGAAATGGTGTTCATTATCAACCTCCTTTGTATTACAAATTTTACAAATTCATTTATCCTAATTTGTTTTGGGCTAATTGAGTGACCAATTTTACTATAAAGCTCATAAGTTTTGGCCCTAATTTTGGAAATACTTACCTTGTTTTATAAACTCATAATGTTTGATCAACCAATTTAGGATCTATAAAAAAAAATTGTAATCTCTAAACTTCCTCTTATTAATGATTTCATTGTTGAACTCCAAGTTTTATCTTTAAATTTCATAGAGATGTAAGATTTGACATTGTCATTATCAAGAATTTCATTGTCTTCATATATGTTACAATAGTTAATTCAATTTTCAAAATCTCTAGTTCATCCTCTTTTAAGCCTATGGTGGCTAGAATGCATAACAATAAGGAAGAGCCTATATTTGCTCAACTTGAGCAACTTATGTTTGAAATATATATATATATATATATATATATATATAATCATGTCTTTAGAGTTCACAAAAGTACATTATACACTAAGAAACCCAATATTACACTAATATTCATGACCCAAAAGTGAAGCAAACAATTGGAAAGGAGTTCATATCAAGAAGCGTTCAAATTTTAAATAATATCCTCAAATTTGCAAGAGAACTAACTTTATTTACTTTGAAAGCAATTGCTTCCAAATCAAAAGTAATCCTTTGAACTCACGCTACTTATGAAAACACAACAAGGTGAAGATGAAAACTCACCTATCATTTTAGGAGCCTTCTATTAGATTCCAGACAAGACAGAAGGGAATCTCTTTATCCTTTTAAATCTCATGGGTAGTCAATACAAATAACCCTCAATTATTATCACTAACAAACAAAACTGATGGGGCATGGGATATGATGGGGCATGGGATAGTGAGCACACATTTTCCCCCTCTTCCTCATGCCATTTTTGGCATGAAAATAGTGAAAATAAACCCAACCTGAAACTACAATCTCATGCATATCAAACTACATTCTTATACTAAAATGGGTTCTCTAAATCCACCTAGATAACTCAAATCATAATTTCATAAACCAATTTTTGTGATTTCATCAATTGTATGTTCATCAGATTCTAGGGAGATTGTTAAATATGGGGTAATATGAGTGCCCCGTATACGACACCTAGTTTATGGACCTATGACGAGAGGAAATATGACTCCAACCATTAATGCATCCAAGTACATTGCAGTGATGTTGCATAGGAATTTTATTCCAAACTTTAGAAATACCATAACTTTTTTTTTGTTTGCTAGTTTGTATGTTACTTGTGGGACTAGCATGTAGTCTAATCAACGACAACCCAGGGGAATCTAAGCAATCAAAATCACCTAGGAATCGCACTCGGCCTAGGCCACACCAACCCTTAACATGGCTGGATTTTTTGGGTGTCTCCTCCCGACTACCATGACTTTCAAACCTTGGTTGCCTTACAAAATAAAACCCTCAAAATCAAATCATGCTAGTAGGATTTGACAAAATACCATAAGTTTGATAATCATATGTTTTATGTTTTTCTTGGAACAACAACGAAAAAAAACTAAAATCTATTTTTAATTTATGATAAATAAACAAAAATAAATATTTCCCATTAACTTTAAGAAAATCAAAATATAAAAAATTTGATAATAATAATAATAATAAATTAGTTGATATTTTGTTTACTATAATAATTAACAATTTATTATATTTTCCAAAACATAATTCATAAAAAATCATAAATTAAATAACTTTTTTCATCAAATATGGGTTCATATAATCCTCTACCTACATCAAATAATAACAATTTAGTACATTTTTCAAAAAAAAATCAAAAACCAAAAAGAAAGATGATTTGAACAAGTAAGTGTGTGTGTGTGTGTGTGTGTGTGTGTGTGTGTGTGTGTGTGTGTGTGTGTTTCCTTCTAGGAGGTCACGTGTTCAAATCCAAAGGGAGTAGGGTATATACACCTCTATAGACTTTAGCAGTTAAATTGTTGTGTAGAGGGGGTCCCTTGTCCCACAAACAAGGGAGTCTCATGCACCAATTTGGTGTATGTCTTATCCATGACCTTAAAAATAGATTTTATGTGTGTTTGTGTGTGTTCTATTAGACATGATCCTTCTCTCTTATGCCCTCTTATACCAAGTTTGATGGTGCACATGAACAATAAATTAAATCCATAAAATTCAAAAGTTTTGAAAATACTACAAAATAAATGCATTAATGAATTTTGCAACATGAATCATAATTCACTCTTTGATGCTTCACTCTTGCAACATGAAACATAATTATGTCAAGATGGTATTTTTCATGAGTTATAATTTGTTTGCTAGATCGAATTGAAGTGGTGGAGAAGAGATCTACTAGGGTTTTTTGTAATTACAATCCTCCTTCACATCAGATTGGTTACACTAGAATTCAACTAGGCCTGGATGGATTCATAAAGAGTGTCACAGGGGGGTTCAAACCCCCTTGTACATAAATATTGTCACGAATGAGAATGTTCGATCAGGTGGACAAAATTCGTCGTATGATTAGCCACTAGGATCATTGGAGAACTCGAATCATGCAAAATACAGCAAGGGAAAGGCAGTTGATCCAGATTCTGAATCCTCCCATTCAAAGGTGGCTTGGATCTGGGAGCCAGACAAATGTCTTCCATGGGCCTTTCAAGCGTCGTGATATGTGGTTTATATGCCTCCAATAAATGCACACACACAGTATATGAGGGATCATGCACTTATTGGAAATTTCTTAGGCTTATGGCCCTCGGAAAGAGACATGGTTTGCTAGATCCAAACTTGGTGGAATCCAAAGGTTCACTTTGATCTCCAACTAGGTTCAAATTGTTTCTTTACAAAAATCTTCCATGAACTAGAATATTGAGATCGAGTCTTTGATAATGGTCTGTATTTCTTCAACCCAACTAACTTATGCTTGTGGTTCTAGATAGAGCGCTTCAACCCAGAAAATGAATACTTTACCCAAACCCCTATATGGATCCTCCTATAATCACTGGCCTAGGAATTTCGATTGCCAAAAATATTAGAGGGCATAGGGAATACATTGGGTATTTATGTGAAAACCGTTGAGGCCACTAAGCAGGGGAACTATACCTCTTATGCATGAATCTGTGTTTACATGAACATAGCTAAGCCTCTTCTAGGTTACATTTCCCTTGAGCATGAAGACAATGTATAGACCTAGAAAATTGATTATGAGCACATTCTGTTTCACTGTAGAAAATGCCATGAGCACAAACATCTCTTCAAAGATTCCCCCCTCAACGCTCCTCCAAATCCAGATCCAACATCTCAAGTGAAGAACAAGAATGGGTTTACTTAAGTTCAATGAATATGTAAGCAGGGACCGAGAAAACCAGCTACTCAACAAGTAAATAATCCCTACACGAGTAACTCCATTGAAATCCTAAGTCACAGCCAGGAAGACCACGAAATAGTGKAGAAAGTCCCAGATCCATCAAAGGATGAACAACCAAAATATAAATCCACTCAACAAGGGCTAGAAMTGGAGAAAATCATCCCCTCCCTAAGCCTCATGCCCACCACTGAAGAGCACATGTCTAAGGAGATTGGTGAAATGGAGATTGAGTTGGATGAGAAAGATCTAGTTGGAAAAGATTTGGTAAGTCTGGAAGAAGCATAGAAAAAAKAATAATTGCACGATCTTCCACCCAAACAATTGAGAAAGGTGCACAAAGTCTATCTATACTCCACTACCATAGCCATCTCCATATCGCAGAGGGCACTGGGAGTCCAGAAAAGTCTACATCTGGATTTGTGGAAAAAAACTCAAGAGAAAAAACGTAGGGGAAGGATATCAAATCGAGAAATCATCTAGGAAGTTGGTCACTTTATGGTAAACTCCAATCAAATCTAGTTGATTATCGATATTTTCCACCCCATCCCCCCAACTCTTCCTCATGAATATCATCTCTTGGAACATAATAGGATTGAATGGAAGAAGAAAAGAATGGATTCTTCAAAATGAGATTATGGCAGAAAAAACAGACATTCTTTTTCTTTGGGAAACTAAATGTGTCGACGTTGAAGTCAGCACAATCTTGTCCAAATGTTGGAGACAGGACCAATATGTCAGTACAAATGCACGGGGTGCAGCAAGCGTCTTGGCCATTCTCTGGAATCTAGCCAAAGTTATTCTATCTGACTTATTTTCTACTATGTGGACCTTATCGGCTCAATATCGAGCCATGGTATCTAAAAAGGATGGATTTGTAAAAAATGTTTATGGCCCTCAAACACTCAGTGATAAATCCTACTTTATACATAGTCTAGAAGGACTGGGGACAATCATCCATGAAAACTGATGGATAGTG
>JASDQU010100088.1:98254-111548 GCA_032191745.1 Picea mariana
ATATCAAGGGATACATATAGAATTAAAGGAGAGTTACAACAAGAAGGGAATGTTGCGTAGTTCAACTCCCCAGGAAGAGGAAACTTCAACCCTCATGGTGGGTTCAGAGGAAGAGGACGGGGAGGAGGTATGGGTTGAGGTCGAGGTCAGATTATTTTCTATAACTATGCCCATCCATGTCATTTGGAAAGGGATTGTTAGAACCCTTGTACTACTTGCAACTAATGTAATTTGTTTGATCATGTCATCGAAGATTGTCGAATATTGTTAGCTAAACTTCAGGAAATACGAGGTGGAAACCAACAAGTCCAACTAATATCAGTTGAACCTTGCAGTGAGGAACCCAGAGTTGTTGTTATTACTAGAGGAGACACTGTTATAGGAGAATATAGGGTGACTCCAGGAAATACTACAGATGGATCATGGATCAGAAGAGCTACAGAGAAGGCACCATTGTTTGATCCAAGGAGAGAGAAGCATACTTTTGAAGAATCAAGAAGAGAATTTGTAGGAGAATAAGCTTCTTCACCTAAGGAACAACCAGAAGTAAAGGAATGTGAAATGCCTCCAGCATTCGATTAGTCTATCCCACTTAGGAAAGAAAAATAGGTAAGCAAGATTATGGACTTCTTGTATACTTGTATCAATTTGATTAAATATGAAAGAGTTGTGAAGGAACTACAACACCTGATAAGACAGTATGAAATTGGAAGAATAGACCCTCTGCTGAGTAGAGTTGTGAATCAAGTATCTAGGAAAAGGAGGACAAGCAAGGAACTGCACCTTAGTGCTCAGATTGGAGACTACGACGTGGACTATGTGGTCCTCAACCCGGGATCAAAAGTAAATGTTATGATGAAGAAGACTTGGGCACTGATGGGAAAACCTAAATTGATTTACTCTCCTATTAGGCCCCAGATGGATAATCAGCAGGCGGTGAGCCCCTTTGGAAGATTAGAGCATGTCCCTGTGGACATGACGGGGTAAGAACATTTGCAGACTTCGAAGTGATTGAGATTGTTGATGATAGTTGTCCCTATCTTGTGTTGTTGGGTATTGATTGGGATTTCAACAATTTGACTATTGTTGACCCAAAATAGAGAAGAACGACATTTGAGGGTGATGGCCTTAGGGTCATTGCACCCCTCGATCCTGATAAAGGTATCTGATACACAGAACCTATAAGGGAAGAAGACCACGCCTATGAGCTAGAGAATATCTATAAACTGACAGCAGAACAATAGGATTACATTAATCCTACAACATATGTGTTGGCACAGGGGCAAACCTAGGGTTCAACTCTACAACAACGCACCAACAAAACCCTAACTATAGACCCTTTCAGCAACACCTGTGAAGAAGATGAAGTCTAGCCCGAGGTAGAGGCAGGGGTGGTTGTAGGACTCAGGTGTCTGCAACCTTAGCTAGGACACCGATATGTGATTATGATACTTAATAGAGCACTTAGAACCCTCAGTTCATCATTATTTAACCAATATCTACTTTGCAGATAAAACAGAGCATCGCAACATTCACCCAGATCTAATGTATCTAAGCACTCAGAATAAAGAAATAGATCATATATAGGAGATTCGAGCACTAAGCAAGTTCACATAGGTCAGATCTAGCATCCAGGGTCATCATAAGCACAAAGAATCAACAGATCAATCTATTCATATCAAATCACTTAGCAAGTAAAGAAAGACATGAACACATAAGAACATCACACAGAGAAGAATAACACAATATTTACGTGGTTCACCCCCTCCCTGGGGCTACATCCACCAACTCTTCTTCTTTATTAGCTTCAATCAGTCATCTACATGTAGAGAGCCACAAAAACCCTACTCTGCATAGGACAGGAGATCTGCATGCAGCTCGCCAGATCCTCCTTCCCCGAGCTTGGTCTAGCACAAAGCCTTTCACAGACTATTACAACCACTTGCACTTAGCTCTACACGTTTCTCCCATTATGCACATAGCATCTACAAAACATACTTGCACTTAGCACTTAGTTTATCGGCCCCTACTTATGTCACCTAGCTAATTATTTATACTTTACAAAATGGCCTAAACATGGGTAAACCCATGGGCCGACATCCCATACCCTTTACATAATCCCATGACCCAAAAAGGACCCAAAAAGGGGCCGAGATCCCATGATCTTCGCTTCATCTTGCGCTCCGCCTTTGACAGGCTGTCGAAGTCCCAAAATAGGTCAAACTTGACCAAGGATCTCACAAAACTTGGTCAAGGGCCAACAGGCCCCCAACACTCACCTGTGACTCATCCCGAGTCACTCTGGTTTGACTAGTTCTGCTTCAAACTCCTCGAGCTTGGATCGATTTGCTTCGACTTTCTTTTTTGCTATGGCATCATGTTCAAAGAACTCTTGGATGATTGTATCGTTGATAGGTCCCTCTAGACATTGTTCAGTTGTAGAGACAACCTTCTCTAGCTCTGCTCCTTGGCCTTCTACCTCTGTAAACAAATGATAAGCCTTTTCTTGTACAGGTTGGAGTTTTTGAGTTACTTCCATAACTCTACTCTGGATAGTGTGGATCTATTGTTGGGCGGTGCGTTTCTCTTGGGAGCATTTCATTCTTTCCATAGTTGATAGGGGCTTCAACTGCACCTGCATCTTTTCGGCTTGATACTTCACCTCTTGGAGCTGCGACTCCAGTGCCTTCAATTCTGGGTTCTCCGTGAGTTGTTCATATGTCTGGGCACTGTGATTGGTAAGTTTCTTGCATTCCAGGGTAAGAGCCTTTAGCCTTTCAACCGCACTCCGAGAGGTTACTTCTCTTTGTTCTCTTACATCTTGTGGGGTCTCAGGTATTGTGCGTAGCTCCAAATATGTTATGTGTTGTTGTGGCTGTTGGATGGCTTCTGCGAGATGGCTCACCTGTTGTGTAAATCTGTCTTCTACCTTGATTTCTAAGACTGTCACAGAGCGAAGTTCTCTGTTGACTGCTTCTTTTACTTCGAGTTTCTTCGCGTGCAACTGTTCCTTTTCTTGTTGTAGCTATGCTTTCTCTTCATCAAACTTCACTTGGAGAGCAAGATTTTCCTATTCTGCAGCACTGTGTTTCTCTATGAGTAATCCTTGTACTTGTGTCAAATCCTGGGTGGCTTGCTCTGTTTCTTCCTATTCTTGTCGAACATGAGCTTCGACTGTATCAGCTAGGCGGTGGAGTTGAGCCAGTTCATCTCCAAATTCTAGTTCTTCTCGCGCAGTGGATACTACGCGGATGGACTGTAGGGCTTGTTGTACCCCTCGGAGTTCAGTCTCAATTCGATCATACATATCCTCTTGCTTTGCTTCTTTTTTCTCTGCTATTTCTAGCAAAGCATATTACAGGGCTGCTATGAGGAAATCGAAGTCATCGGAGGTTAGGATAGTCTGCATCTTGTTCATGGAGGATTTTGATTTCTTTCGAGAGGAAGGTTTCAGAGGTGAACCCTTCCTCTTCTTCAAAGGATCAACCTCATCTCCTTGCTTTTGTTCAAATTCTTTGTCATTCAACACTTTTCCATCACCTCCTTGCTCTGGTGATATGGAAGCAGTCTTTACGGATGCGTTGTCTATTTCTTGGAATTCTTCGGTCTTCTTTTTTCTGCTAGGTCCGGGTGTATCCTGCACAGTTTCTTGGCTATCGATGTTGTATATCTCCGTAGGGTCTGCTGGAATGAGGAGATCCACCGGCCAGTCCTTAGTGATCTCCTCCAAGTCCTCCTCTGTCAGCTTGTATTAGGATTGAAGTTGTTTCTTGTGTTCATCGGCGTGCGCTATAATGTAAATAAAATTTCAATCCGCATTGAACTTCATCAAAGGTCGAAACCGATGTAGAGTGTTCGGGGTCATGCAAGGCTCAGACTCAATGGCTATCTTTAGCTGATTGTAGTAGGTATGAAAAACAACATTTGACTACCATTGTTTATTCATATCGTTTGAATACCACATCATACTAAACTTTGCGGCTAGTGGTTCAAAAGGCTCGATGTCCGGGAAGGTCGCACCTTCTGGCATGTCCCAGGAAATAAAATCTATAAGGATCAAGAGCTAGCTCAAATGAAATTCATATCCTTGATCCCGTGCTTCTCTGCAATCGAGTTCCAACTGGTTCACTAGGTACTTCTCCTAGTTCTTCTGAAGGCCTTCTGCGCACTTCCCTGTGAGGTCGGCTACAAAACCAGTGACTTGGGTAGGTCGGTTCTTTCTTACTAACTTCCCTACAATCAACTGACAGGTGAGGCACACTACACCACTCTGGATAGAAGCTACCTTATAGCTTCGCGTTCCCTTCTCGACATATCCATAAGTGTCCTTGATTTTCTGTGCTAGAGCGCGATCCATGGATTTTCCGGGGTAAAACTCTTATAGATCAAGTCCTTGCATACTCAAGCCCGTGATTTGGTTTATCAGCATCGGATCAACTGTTATACGGTGGTTTAGCCACAAATAACCACCATGGTAACAAGACAACAACAGCTTGACACATGCATTCACCTCCTGGTGTCTTCCGAAGTGGGGAATCTTCATGACGTTCAACAAGGTGGACTATGTGAGGTTCATGGTCCATGATTGGGGGATTATCTTCGAATTCTTCCCCTTAGTTCTGGTCAGGTACTTATGTGGGGCGAGCGTGTTATATACTTTGCGATCTTCGAGGTTGAAGTTACTAAACTTCAACGCTATAATATTATCTTGGTCTACTCAAACTGCATGGATCCCCTTCAGGAGGTACGTAGTGACCAAGGCGTACTCAAAATCTCTAGGTACAATGTCTCGATTTACTGCACTGCTCAGAGGTGGAATATAGGTGGGTAATATAGTTAGGATCAATTTGGCATTTTTTAGATCATCCCTGTGCTTGGCTCTCTTTCATCTGATGGTCGAGATGGTCCGGCTCCGCAAGAAGTCGACGGAGAGGCTTGCAATCCTCTCATCGATGATGCTTGTACACCTGTATACATCGACATGACTCTTTCAGTCATGAGCTCGATCAGAAATTCTTCAACAACTTTCTTTGTTTCCCTCAACTCATCTAACATACACACTCGGGGTTGGAAATATTCGGGTTTGGAAGGTAAATTAGACACTGCAATAGGATAGAGGGAAATAGCGCAATGACCACTGTGTAAAATCAACAAGTCTGCGAGCTCAAATTCACGATTGGTAAAAGTGTTCTCAGTGCATGGCGTGATGGGATAAATAGGTAACTCGGCAATGGATTGCTTGCAACACGTATGAATCCTTCATTAACTCTATTATGTCCGCTATGGCGTGGTCTCAACAATCGGATGGTGAGTTGTTTATCCATAAATGTCTTTCTATCCATTTCGAAGCATCAGTCGAACTGTTATAATGTCCCTAATGGCTACATTGCTTCGCCATGGTGAAGTGCCTTGTGTCGTTGTTCTGATATCCCGACGAAGCTCCAATTTTGCAAATTTTCCTTCTGCGAGGTTCCCTCTGGAACCTTCTGCAACTTTTCAATCTTGGCTCTCTTCTTACTTGGATTTCTATCCTTCTTCCCAATGAGCTTCATCTCCGTATGTCTTTTCCATTCTGATTCTTATCTTCTTTTGACATAGTTACTTCACGTTGTTGAGATTCTTTTCTAAGATTCGAGGGTGATCCTTCTTCTTTATCTAGAATAGGTACTTCAATCTTCTGTGGTTCTTCTAGTGTTCTTGCAACTTCAACATCTATGTCATTGTTGTTAAATGGTTGCAATCTGTTCTCTTGTTCTTTGATCAAGTGTGCGATCCTTCTGGTTATGAATTCTTTTAACTCTTGCTTCTGTTGTTCTAAAACTTCCTCTTCTTCTTTCCTTCTGGTCTAATCTCTTTCAATCCAAAGTTTTACTAGTAACATGGTAATTGGAGCGTTGTCCTCAATAAATTTAATAACCTCAAAATCAATAAGGAAGAATTACCAAGCTACCTATGACCTTATGACTGATAGAAGTATCTTGGTAAGTCTTCCACATAACGCTATCAATTTTCCTCTGAATAATCCCATTCCTCCTAGTGAAGGAACCATAGTAGGATTTCCTAAAATTTCCCAAGTTCTTTCTGTCATAATACTCACCTGTGTTTCCTCATCCAAAACACAATCAATGTTGAAGTCTCTTATTCTTGCTTCAATGCACTCTTTTTCTTTGAATATATCTGATAATCTCACATGTCGGTGGCCATTTAGGGTTTCCTTCATTTGTAGCAATACTTTCTCTGATTCTTTCTAGGGTTCTGCGATAATCTTAGTTTCTGGATCTGCCCTAGGGTGTTCTTGTCTCGTGTTCATTTCTTCAAGCTTAGCAGTCATTATAGGACAATCCAATACTTCATGGTCCATAGCTTTGCAACAAAGATAATTGGGTCTTCTCCCAGGGCATTCCTTAGCAAGATGTCCTAGTTTTCTGCAACTGTAACAGAGGGTTAATCCTCTCCTTATTTTAAATGATCCCTATCCTTTCCTTTGTTGCGCGCTAGGATCATGGTAGCTAACCTGCAAACATTTCTTTCTGGGATCCTGCATCCACTTGTTAGTCCAAAAATTCTTTCTGTGCATAGGTATAACATACCTTTCACTATTCTTATCAGATCTACTCATATCAAATCTTCTTTCATCTATTAATGCCCTAGTCTTCAAGATAAGACAAAATCTATCAAACATAMCTAGATCCATACTGTTGAAAAAACAATTTTCACTTATCTTACTTCTACAGAGCACAAAGATTTTAGATCTATAATTTTTCAATATTCTTACCTTTATCAGAGCACGGAGCTTGCAAATCTTACTTATTTTAATCAAAATTTCTCACTTTTACCTTTCTCGGAGCACAAAKCTTTCAGATCTTACCTCTTTTCTTCACATCGGACTTCTTTTCCTGGCACAGAGCTTGTCAAACTAAGTAGAGTTCTACGCACTAGAGAAACATATCTATATACAGAGCTTTCACAATTTCAGGTCAGATCTTTGCACAAAGATTCTTCTTTCTCGGTTCCCAGCAATCACAGTTTCAGGTCCCGGCAATGAAACCATTTGTTGGCACAGGGGAAGACCCAGGGTTCAACGCTACAAAACACACCAACAAAACCCTAACTACTGGCTCTTTCGACAACACCTGCGAAGCAGATGAAGTCTCACCCGAGGTAGAGGCAGGGGTGGTTGTAGGACTCAAGTGTCTACAACCTTAGCTAGGACACAGATTTGTGATTACGATACTTAATAGAGCACTTAGAACCATCAATTCATCATTATTTAACCAATATCTACTTCGCAGATAAAACAAAGCATCGCAACATTCACCCATATCTAATGTATCTAAGCACTTAGCATAAAGAAATAGATTAGATCTAGCAGATTCAAGCACTAAGCAAGTTCACATAGGTCAAATCTTCCATCCAGGGTCATCATAAACACAAAGCATCAACAGATCTATCTATTCATATCAAAGCACTTAGCAAGTAAAGAAAGACATGAAAACATAATAACATCACACAAAGTAGACTAACACAGTATTTACGTGGTTCACCCCCTCCGTGGGGCTACGTACACTAACTCTTCTTCTTTATTAGCTTCAATCAGTCATCTACATGCATAGAGCCACAAAAACCCTACTATGCATAGGACAGGAGATCTGCGCGCACCTCGTCAGATCCTCCTTCCCCGAGCTAGGTCTAGCACAAAGCCTTTCACAGTCTATTACAACCACTTGCACTTAGCTCTAAAAGTTTCTCCCATTATGCACATAGCATCTACAAAACATACTTGCACTTAGCACTTAGCTTATCGGCCCCTACTTATGTCACCTAGATATTTATTTATACTTTACAAAATGGCCTAAACATGGGTAAACCCATGGGCCGACATCCCATATCCTTTACATAATCCCATAACCCAAAAAGGACCCAAAAAGGGGTCAAGATCCTGCAATCTTTGCTTCATCTTGCGCTCTGCCTTCGACAGGCTGTCAAAGTCCCAAAATAGATCAAACTTGACCAAGGATCTCCCAAAACTTGGTCAAGGTCCAACAAGATGTAAATCTAAGTTGGCGAAGTGAGAGTGCATGCTCATCAAATTCAGAAGAAGCATTGGATAATTGGCAAAACAAGATGTATGAAGTCTCTACGCAAAGGTGTTCCAGATTGACTAAAGTAGTTCGTTGGATTGGCACAAAAGTAAGTAATCTTCCTACATTTGATGGCTTGAATAATTTAGAGACATTCCTACTTGAATTTGAAGGAATTGTACCAATACAACAGAGGTTGTTGGTACTAGAAGAATCCTTGAAAGAAACGCCATCCATATGGTGGGAATCTCACAAGAAGAACATCATGGAATGGGTACAATGTCGCACCTTGTTGACAGGGCACTTTTCAGACGTAGATGAAGGCTGCGAAGTTTGATACACAAGTCATATTTTCCCTAAGGACTATGTGCGAAGTTGCGAGGAAGCCTAGAGCAGTGTTCCTAAAGAAAAGTGGGTACATAAGTTCATAAACACCTTAGATACTACGCCTATCAACTAGTATATTCAAGAATAACCGCACTTAGCCACTACAGATTGGTATGGTATGACCCAGAAACTTATAAATACATTCCTATTTGAAAGCCAGTACCCTACAGTAGATCAAGCTTTACAAATTGTAAGACAAAAGGTCTTTGAGGAGGCACCTAACCCCCCTGTGGAACAAGAAGAAGATGAATGGACTGCACCTCTTCAGCGGTTATAGGGTTGTTATAATATCAATGCTAATGAGGATGATGATCCTAGGAATGTGAACATCTCTAAAAATGAAGGAAAAAGAGACATACAAGAGCCAGGGATTGAATTACCTTTCCTTGGGCAGCCTATTAGAATTAAGAAAGTTAATATTGGAACAAAGAAAACACCTAAGTTAGCAAATGTTGGAAACTATTAGGATGATGCTACTATTAGTAAGATTACAAAACTATTGCATGAGTATAAAGACTTGTTTTCAACCAATTCCACAGACATGAAGGGCATTAAAGGACCCATGGGAGAGATGAATATCCCTTTGAGAGTAGATGCAAGACCTATCAAGCAAAATCCTTACAGAATGAATCCCAAGTATAAGCAGAAAGTTAAGCTTGAATTAAATAGAATGTTGGAAGCAGGAATCATAGAACTAGTTGAAGAATCTGAATGGATCAGCCCTATGGTGGTCCAAGATAAGAAGTCAGGAGAAATCATAATCTGTGTAGATCTAAGGAAATTGAATGACGCATGTTTACATGATCCATTCCCTACACCTTTTACTGATGAAGTTCTAGATAATGTAGGAGGGTAGGAAGTTTACTCATTCACAAATGGATTTTTAGGCTATCACCAAATAAAAATTGCTAAGGAGGACATACATAAGACTACATTTGCAACATAATGGGGTTCTTTTCAATACACTGTGATGGTTTTCGGATTGAAGAATTCACCAGCCATATTTTCCTGGGTGGTGGTCGAAGCGTTTAAGGAATTTTTACATAAGTTTTTAGAGGCATACTTTCATGACTGGACCATCTTTAGTCTTATGAAAGATCATAGTGAATGTTTGAGATTAATGTCAGATAAGTACAGGCAATGTCAGATTGCCCTGAACTTGAAGAAGTGTATTTTCTTTTCACCCTTTGGAGTGTTTTTAGGACACATTGTGTGTAAACAGGGGTTGTTGGTAGATCCTTCCAAGATTGCTATCATTGTCGATCTACCTCCTCCTACTTCGATTAAACACTTGCGCACTGCATTGGGACACACTGGATATTATAGAAATTTTATTAAGGGTTACACACAGATAACAACACCCATGGAAAATATATTAAAGAAGGATAGTAAGTTTCAATGGATAGAAGAATGCCAGCAGAGCTTCGACACACTAAAGCAGAAAATGGTCATTGCGCCTATTTTGGTTTTTCCAGATTGGAGCAAGGAATTCAATGTTCATGTTGATGCTTCATCCATTGCATTAGGAGCAGTCTTGGCATAGCCATGTGCAGGAGATATTAACCACCCTATATCCTTTTCTAGCAGGAAGCTTTCCACATCTGAAATGACTTATACCACTAGTGAAAGAGAAGGCTTAGCTATGGTATATGCACTGCAGAAGTTTAGACACTACTTGTTGGGAGGACATTTTAAGATGTTCACTGATCATTCTGCATTAAAATACTTAGTCAACAAGCCAATGTTGGGGGGAAGAATATGCAGATGGCTATTATTGTTCCAGGAGTATGACTTTGAGATCGTGGTCAAGCCAGGGAGAATGAATAAGGGACCTGACCACTTATCCAGGTTAGAACATGGAGAGGAACCCACCAACTTGGATGATACACTACTAGTTGCATAGTTGTTAGCCATCATAAAAGTTGATGATCACTTCGTCAAGATAGTCCAGTTCCTATCTACAGGAACGACACCTCACGAGTACACAGTTATTCAAAATAAATAGTTGGTAGTTTGCGCTACATATTTTCAACTTATAGTTGGACAGTTATATAATATGGGACCAGATGAGATCTTAAGAACATGTGTTATGGATTCAGAAAGACCATTGATCCTTGTAGAATCACATGAAGGCATCGCAGGAGGCCATTATGCAGGGAAAGCAACATCACAGAAGGTTCTTAGAGCTGGCCTCAGGTGGTCCACTTTACAAAAGGATGATAAGGAATAGTATAGAGCTTATGATATATGTCAGAGAATAGGGAAGTCGTCAAGAAGGGATTAGATGCCTTTAGCACCTCAGCTAACTTTACAGGCATTTGATAAATGGGATATTGACTTTGTGGGACCGATCAACCCACCAGGGAAGCGCATAGGAGCTCGATACATTATCATTGCTACATAATATTTGACCAGATGAGTAGAAGCAAGAGAAATTAAGGACTGTACTGCATCTATAGTTGTGCGGTTTATCTTTGATGATATCATAACCAGATTTGGATGCCCAAAGATCCTTATGAGTGATCAAGGAACGCACTTCATCAACAAAAATATTGAAGCCTTGACTCAGGAGTTTGAAGTTCACCATCAGAAGAGCACTCCATACCACCCACAGGAGAATGGTACATTTGAATCCTTCAATAAGATCTTGGAGACAATGCTGACTAAGATTTGCAATGTTAACAGAGATGATTGGGATTTGAGGATTCCAACAGTGTTATGGGATTATAGAACTACTTGCAAAAATTTAACCACGCAGACTCCCTTTAAGTTAGTATATGGCTTGGAAGCAATAGTACCTATGGAATACTTGGTTCCTAGTTTAAGAATTGTAGCATTTACAGGTATGGATGACACCGACGTTGTTCAAGACACGCTCACATAGTTAGTGGAACTAGAGGAAGACAGGTTCATTGCAAGATTTCATCAGCAAGTGCAAAAAGAGTGATAAAAGGCTTACCATGACCGACGTATCAAGAGGAAAGCATTCCAACAAGGAGATTTGGTACTTTTATATAACAGCAAGTTCATGAAGCATCCAGGAAATTTCAGGACACATTGGCTTGGGCCATTTGAGGTTGCCTATGTTACATAAGGTGGAGCTGCGCAGTTGAAAACCCTTAATGGAGAATGGAAGGATGGTTTAGTAAATGGGATCCAGTTAAAGTTGTATTGTTACAGTTAAAGTCTCCATAACAATGGGAGCTGGTTAAAGTCTCCATAAATCTATTTTAATAATTCATTAAACTAATATTTATCATTCATGATAATTAAAGAATTAATTAGGTTTGTTACATACACCCACCCTTCAAGAAACTTCGTCCTAGAGTTAGGGTAATTTACAATACAAGGGAAATGACATATGGTTCATACATTCATATCCAATAACAACATCATCAGTAAACAAAAAAAAAACTTATACATACTAGTGTACATGTGCAAGAAATGCATGTGTGCTAGCACATACAAGTCTCATGCATGTAATAATGACAATAATTATCACACCTATAGTAATTCGTGTATGCGTCCAATCCAATCAACAAGATCATTCATTTCATAAAAGATAATAAACCAATTAAAATGTTCGCAAAATCCCTTAATTAAAATAATTTAGCATAACAACGTTCATTTGGACAATTGTAGTTCAGTTAAGTAATTATGAATATACATATATACATGTTTTCTTTTCAAAAAGGGAAAACAATAAATTCCACTATAAGGAAAAATTCCCATACACTCTCAACTATTTATATTCATCCTTCCTTCCTAACTTACTTCCGTCTTCCATCCCTATCCTTCCTCTGTTGGACTATCTTGAAGCGTCAACTATATTGACCTAACTCCAAATAGAACCCGTAAGCAGAAGTGTCACTCTCTTGACCAAGCTTCCCCAGCAGGCAACTGACAGTCATCATCACACATCTAAGGGAGCATGAGCTAACACCGTCCTCCCATGACTCCAGGTTTCAGAGGATACATTGTGGGAAATTCCTCCACCCCTCATAATAGGACTAGGGTCCACACCCTACCATGGAATATACGGTGGTACTATGTTGATGGGAATTTTGTCATCGTATATTCAGTTTTAAGAAGTCTCACCACCTAAAAAACTTGCACTGGTCCACATATCATAACAATGCATTCAAACGAACATAATTTCACATACAAGGATTCATACCATATTGTTTCTTGGTCGGTGTTCATGACATCCACTTTTATTATTATTTCCTTTGGGCATTTCTTAGCCCATTGACCTACAAATTAGTCTATAACACAAACCCATACATATCTATGCATTATCATCATGTAAATGAATTCAACCATAATATCAACTCGGTATCCACGTACCAACAACTTTAAATTTCAAAATTTTCAAGTTAGAAATAGATCGCATAATATTCATCATCATTCAAATAATGTTAACCATTCATAGAATTGACATTCACATATTAGATTGCATAGTATCCATCATAATAATGTTAAACATTCATAGAATTGACATTCACATAGTAGATTTCATAATATCCATCATCATTCAAATAACGTTAAACATTCATAGAATTGACATTCACATAGGTTCCTACGTCTTAAAATTTAAAGTGTATCATTAATAGTTTCACAATGAATAGAAAATAAAGGTGATTAGGCCTTAGGTAATCCTAGTTGTCTAATTCAAAAGGTGGCATTACACACACCCAACCTTTGAGAAACATATTCTCGAGGTGGTAAAAAAAGTGAGGGATGATCTCATCATAAGGTCTCTGCATCCTCCCAAGTAGCAGATCCTGGACTATACTTGCCCCACTGGACCTTAACTTGGTATACCA
>JASDQU010100088.1:122680-140801 GCA_032191745.1 Picea mariana
GGTAATCCTAGTTGTCTAATTCAAAAGGTGGCATTACACACACCCAACCTTTGAGAAACATATTCTCGAGGTGGTAAAAAAAGTGAGGGATGATCTCATCATAAGGTCTCTGCATCCTCCCAAGTAGCAGATCCTGGACTATACTTGCCCCACTGGACCTTAACTTGGTATACCAGATGGTTCTTGAGATGTCTGAATCTATGGTCCAATATGCATAATAGTTCTACCGTGAGGGTTCTCGCGTCCGATACCTGCAATTCCTTCCAATTCAGTTTATGAGATTTGTCAGCAACATAATGACGTAGAATAGATACATGAAAAACATTATGAGTTTTATGCAAGTGGGGTGGCAGTACGAGATGATAGGCAACGGGTCCAATTCTCTCTTGGATTTTGAACAGTCCTATAAATCGAGGTGACAACTTTTTCCTCTTCCCAAACCAAATGGTACTCTTATTAGGCCTGATACGAATGAAAACTTGATCTCCCAATTTGTAACTTCGTTCAGTCCTATGTGCATCAACATAACTTTTTTGTCAATCCTATGCTTCCTTTAATCTCTGCCTAATCTGAACCACTTGTTCCTCCATCTCTTGAATAAATTCTAGCCCAACTATCACTCAGTCTTCTAACCTTTCCCAACTCAACGGTGTTCTGCATGGCCTTCCATACAGAGCTTCGTAGGTTGACATTCCGATAGAGCTATGAAAATTGTTATTGTAGGCGAACTCTACCAAAGGTAGGTACTTCTTCCAATGGGTTTGATTATCCATAACATACATCCTAAGCATGTCTTCCATAACCTGATTTACTCTCTCGGTTTTCCCATCTGTTTCAGGATGACAAGTTGTGCTTAAGTTCAACTGAGTCCCCAATGCTGACTCCAAACTTGTCCAAAACCTAGAAGTGAATCTAGAGTCCCTATCTGAAATGATCTTCTTGGGTATCTTGTGCAAACAGATTACCTCACTTACAAACATGCGTGCCACATTAGTGACATCATAAGTGTCTCTAACTGGAATAAAATGAGCACTCTTGGTCAACTTAGAAACTATCACAAGAATGTCATTGTGTCTATGCGATGTGAGCGGCAACCCCACAACAAAATCCATAGAAATGAATTCCCACTTGGACATAGGGACATCATGTAGTTGTAGGAGACCTGTCGGGTGGTGATGGTTGACTTTCACTTGTTGACACTCTAGGAACTTGGCGATGAAATGAACTACATCGCACTTCATGCCTACCCAGAAGAAAAGCTTCTTCATGTCTGCGTACATTTTCTTCACACCTAGATGCACACAATAAAGTGCTCTATGGGCTTCATTCAGTATGATGCTTTGAATATCCCCACCTTTGGGGATGTANTACATCCGTCCTTGATATCTTAATAGTCCATCTACTTCCAGGCCATATCCTTCATACTTTGGATCTAATTGCCTCCCACTCTGGAGGGTTGAAGTAACCTTTAAATACCAACTATCTCCAAGGAGTTGCCCCAATACCTGCTCCCTAAGATTGAATTTTAAGGGTACCAAAAGAGAAGACATGTGGTCTCCTACTCAAGGCATCCGCGACCACATTCTCCTTTCCCTTGATGTATGAAATTCCAAAATCATACTCACTCATAAACTCACTCCATCGCCTCTGCCTGGCATTGAGATCCCTTTGAGTGAAGAGATGTTTTAAAATTTCATGATCTATTTTGAGCTCAAATATTCGCCCCACTAGGTAGTGCCTCCAAAGTTTCAGAGCTAGCATTACAGCTGCCAACTCTAAATCATGAGTAGCATAAATCTACTCATGTTGCTTCAACTTCCTTGACGCATACGCTATCACTCCTCCATCCTGCATTAGCACGGCCCCCAGCACTTGCTTCGAGGCATCCGTGCAGACTGTGAAGTCTTTTTCCATATCTAGCACTCGTAGAATTGATGCACTGGTTATTAACCTCTTAAGCTCAATGAATGCATTATCCCATTCTTCAGTCCATTCATACCTGACCCCCTTGCGCTGCAAAGTGGTGATGGGTTTCTCTATTTTAGAGAACCCTTTCAAAAATCTTTGGTAATAACCTGCTAGCCCCATGAAGCTTCTTACCTCATGCGTATTTTTTGGCACTGGCTATTCCATACTGGCCTTTACCTTTTCTAGGTCCACATATATTCCTTCACTGGAAATGATATGACCCAAATAGTGAATTTCTTTCTAGATGAAAGAACACTTTGACAACTTTCCATACAATTAGTTCTCTCTAAGGCAGGATAACACCACTTGTAAGTGTTCCTCATGTTCTCTTTCATTATTGGAATAGATGAGGATATCATCTAGAAAGACCTGTACAAAACGGTCTAAGTACTTCCAAAATACACCATTCATGAGGCTCATGAATACTGTTGGCGCATTGGTCAAACTGAAAGGTACTACAACGAACTCATAATGCCCAAACTGAGTTCGAAATGTAGTTTTAGGAATATCGCCTTCCTTAATCCTTAACTGGTGATACCCTGATCGCAAATCAATTTTTTAGAACACCACTACTCCTTTCATTTGATCAAAGAGATCATCTATCTGTGGCATTGGGTACCTATTTTTCACTGTAGCACGGTTCAATTCCCTATAGTCTATACATAGTCATAAGGAACCATCCTTCTTCTTCACAAAAATTACTGGTGCACCCCAAGGTGAGACACTAGGCCTTATTAGTCCTAAGTTGAGTGGTTCTTTCAACTGCATTTGCAACTCACAAAGATCTAGTGCTGTCATCCTATACGGAGTCTTGGAAATTGGCTCTGCACCCGGTTTTAGCTCAATAGTAAAATCAAGCTCCCTCTCAGGAGGTAACCCTGACAACTCTTTCAGAAACACATCCTTAAACTCCGACAATACTGGGTACTGATCCAAGGAGGGTCATTTCCTTTCATGCACTGCTTCCACTACATATAGTCGACACCCTTGCCTCATGCAACGTTTAACTTTCATGGTCGAGATAAAGTGTAGAGACACATTCCTTCGTACACCGTGGATCTCTACTAGCCTTCCTTCATCCTCAACACAAAGTACCCTTTTCATGAAACAATCTACCATACCTCGATGGGATTCTAACCAATCCATTCCAATGATTAGGCCATACATCTCTAAAGTAGTGACGTATACCTTCAACCTAGTAGTACACACTCCCAAGTCTACTAGACAATTATCAACACTAGGTCCTACCGCTTATTTTTCCCCCGAAGCCATCTTGACATATTTAAAGTCATCGTACTCGTAGGTTGTCAACCCACACTTTTCTAATGAAGATGGTGAAATGAAACTATCTATAGCACCAGAATCAAATAAAAATTTAACATTGACATAATTTAGCGTACCTGATGACTCCACCACCATGGATTGATGTTCTTCCTGGCGATTATTAACCGCTGCATAAATCTGGTGGCTACTACTTTCTCTTTCCATTGGGGCCTTTCCTTCTCTATGCACAAATCCTACTTGCAACTATGGGTAGTCACGTTGGTAATGGGGTCCTCCACACCCCCAACACGTAACACGAGATGAAACCTATGCATTGCCCTATGATGGTATTTGAAATGAGTTCCTTCCCCTGGAGCCCCTGCCCCTACTTGTTGCTCCCTGAGAAGGTTGTGGACCTACCTGCGTCATTGGTGATGAGTGGGATGCTGCACTTGCTTCCATTGAAATACATGTAGCAACTATCCTTGGTGCGACTCTATTACCATAAGGAGGCGGCCTAGAGCTCCCTCCTCTGGAGAAGGTCCTAGGGGCCTTCCCCATGAATCTAGGATGTTGTGGAAAGGTCGATCTCATACCTCCATTTAAGCTCATATGATCCTCCTCATAACGTGCATTTTCAACTGCTTCTGCTACTGATGACGGTTTCCACATCTATACCATGGCCCTTATCTTAGGGTTTAACCCATAGACAAAACGTTCTCCCTGTCATTGATCAATATCCATGTACGAGACATATTTTACCAACTCCATGAACCTGATCTCATACTCTTCCACGGTCTTGTTCCCCTACACTAGAGCATGAAATGCTCCCACTTGTTGTTCCTTGTAGTAAGCTGGCAAATATTTCCTCTGGAACCTTTCCTCAAAAATTTCCCATGAGACAGTGTCTAGGGTAAGGTGCAACTACCTCTCCAAGTTGCCCCACCAGTTCAAGGCACTGTCCCTTAACTGAAAGATCATTATTTTCTCCTTTGATGTGGAAGCATAGTCTCTTAAGGCAAAACATTGTGTCATTCCTTCCAACCATGCCTCCGCACGTTCACCGGCACGACCCTCGACAAACTTTGGGAGTTTGATCTTCTGTAGTTCTCTAGTGATGTCCCCAAGTGGAGGCCCTCCATTTGAATCCCTTGACACTTCAGGGTTACCCACTCCAAATGGTGGGGTTTCCACTTCGACATCTGTTGGTTGATACCCCTTTAAAGTCTCATTAATAGCCTCCAAAGAGTGCAAAATGAGAGCTAATTCAGGTGATGGTGGTGGCAGCGTCGGTGTTGGCAGTCCTTGCGACGATGCCCCTCGGCCGTGATTTCCCCGAGTCCTAACCATCTTGTATAATTGAATCTGCATCAAACCAAATGCTTGTCAGGGAAAAGTCTAAGGCAGTTCACATGCGCTTAACCTATACTTGTAAACATAAGGTTAGGCATAAGTTTTTTTTTACTTTTTTGTAAACAGACGTTACTCTCTTTAGGGTAAGTGGATAAATATTCGGGTCGAAAGCCTCTAAGCTTGGTAACTTTGTTCAGAATAGTTACTAACTCCCTTGCCTTGCCAACTATGTTAGCACTACAAGGTACTCGCCAATAAGTGTCACTTACCTCCTTAAGTCCTTAGAGATTTGAAAACTAATTAAAGTGTGTTAAATACAAGGTTGATTAATCATTATAACCTAATAACCTAGACTAAACTTTAAACTAAGTTTCAATAGTCTCTAACAGCGCATTTATTCTAATCCATAAATAATTATTATTATTATTATTTTGTACTGGGGAAATCGGCAACTCGCGATTCTCGTACTCACGTGACACGGGGTCGATACCCGTCCGCTACCACCATAACCCCAGGTGCTTCCACGCAACCCGCAAGAATGGAGCACAAGTAAATCAGGGTGAGAATCAACCTTGAGACCTCTTTTTTACATATTTCCTTCCATTTACATAGCACTTGCCAATCGGTCTACACCCCTGCAAGTTAAATTTGAAGGACATGGGAGTGGGCTTTGATCCACTTATGGGTGTCACGATACCATTTAATATGGTATCTTTGGGTGCAACCACACGTTCAACCACTACCTCAAGGTGTCGACATGGCTCCAGGTAAATCCCTCGCGAGAATTGAACCTTGCCCAACGGTGACAAACTCCTCACTTTCCACCATTGGATCCAATCCCTTTGGGCTAAATAAACATTATTATTATTATCATAATGTTATGCTAATTATTAAATATTATTAATATGTTAATGTTAATGTCAATTACTTACTTAATTTATGTTAATAATTAAGTACATATTAACATTAATTACTCAATTAATTAATCATTCTAATTAATTAGTCACTAGTTAATTAATCACTAGTATCAATAGTTTGAAATAAAATTTTAAATTAATCATTTTAAATCTAATTATTTTGATTAATTTTAAAATAATTAAATTTTACACTAAATAAAAACAATTAAAATTTAAATAATGCTTTAAAATAATTACAAATAATTAAAATTTAAAGAACGCTTTAAAATAATTACAAATAATTAAAATTTAAACAAGTAAAAAAAAAATAATTAAAATAAAAGATAATAAAAAATAAAAAATAAATTAAAATTTTTAAAAGTAGGGCATCGTGGGTCCTTGCATGAGGCCCACATGCCCTTCTCCCCCCACTCTCAATTCCCAAACCCTACACAAAATGTTCGCATATGCTCCCTCCTCTGTCGCCTCTCCCATTTTGCAACTGCAACCGGGGTTTCTCCCCCCCACCACAAGCTATCCTGGGCTTCCACTCTGCAACTGAGCGCGGATTGTGGACAGACTGCGTGTTGGTAATGTTCTTGGCCACTCAGCTTAATGCTTAGCGCATATCCCTCGACCCGTGGGTATCCTCCTCAAAGGTTTAGTGTCTGGTCTCGACCAGACGCGTTGTGTTGCAGGTGTTGGTTTCTCCCTTCGCCGTGGCTTGCGAGTGGTGTTGGGTTTGGCGCTTGCGCTGTATAGCCCATCTAGCTCAGTTGGTAGAGTGCAAGGCTCTTAACCATGTGGTCGTGGCTTCAAGCCCTACGGTGGGCGCTGATTTTTGTGGTAAATTGATTCGTTGATACACCTCGCAGGCTCCTCCTACATCATGGTTTGTATTCAGTGTAGGTTTTCTGTGGTTGCGACTTAGCACTTGCACTTGGTTTTGGGATTTCGTATGTTGATGCTTGGTTTAGCTCGTGGGCTTGGAACTGTAATGAGGCAGGGTAAGGCGTCATGGGCTTGGCGTTAGTGTTGGGCTTTGTGTGGTTGTGTTGTAGTAAGGACTTAACAATTGATTTGTTTCCTGCGATGTTTGTAGACTTTGACCTTCAGCCTGATGGGCTTAGTTAGAGATAGTCTCTAAAACCAAGCACCCCTTGTGGGATCCTTCATTCAACTTGATGCTTGGTATTTCGGGTGCTATCTTGTGATATGTCACGAGTTTGGCTTGGCTCACGGACCAGGGTCAATAGTTGGAGGTTGGGCCTCTACCCAATATTTGTTTTATATATATATATATATATATATATATAATACTTCTATACATTTTCCTGTGTATTTTATATTATTATACGTGTTGTGCAAACACTATTCTCTGCTTCTTGGTCATGGGCTCCTCCATGGTGCCTTGTGATTTGGTTTTTTCCTTTGACTTGGCAATGAGCTTTGGTATTGTGTGTTGTGATTTGGCTTGATATTTGAAAGATTTGTGGATTGCGGCTCGGGCCCAATGTTTTTTTTTTTTGTTTTTGTTGTTGTTGTTGTTTTTTTTTTAAACATTTTCAATATATATATATCTGTTTATTTATAAAAAGTGTTAAAATTTGTTGTTTTGTGCTTGGCTTGTAGGTTGGGTGGGGCTGGAGCTTGGCCCTCCGGCCCAGATTTATATATACATTTATTTTTTTACACTCCTCTATATATATACCTAATTATTTATGTTTATAAATCTCATTTCAAGGATTTCAGGGCTGGATGTTTTTAAATTGTTGTAAAGGGTTTCACTATAACTATTTAAGGGTTGTTCAAATTTCTGGGTTATTGTTGGAACAACAGTCCTAAACCTTCATTCTTACAAGTGGGTAGGTGGGTAGGCCCTGGTCCAAGTTTTGAAACCTTGCTCTGATACCATGTGTAAGGCCTGTGCATACAGAGCCTCATAAAAAATAAATATAAATACAGAAATTCATTCTAATTTACTTCTTTATTTATTGTTCCATAATAATAAGAATGTTCAACAGTATAATAATGAACAACAACATAATGAGCACAATGAAAAACATAATAATGAACATCAGCATAATGAGCATAATGAATAGCATAATAATGAACATCAACATAATGAACATGAGGTATTTACCTCAACTTGATGTTGAACCTGAAGCTCTTGAATCCTACCCAAACTGAGTAACCTCCCAACCAACTAGGAATAGCCTCTCTGGCTCCCTATCCCTAGGAATCCTTACGGTTTCCTAGCCCCCAAGCCCAAAATTCCCAGCAACCACAGTGCCCCTGTGAGAGTCCTCAAGCAAAACTGTAAGAAAAATTGTTGCAACCAGAAATTGTTTCCTGCCCTCCTCCTTCTTCCTCTCCAAAATTTCTTCCCTTCCATAAACCAAAAATATCACCCCAAACCAAAGATCCCCTTCCTGATTCCTCCCCTCTCCCTTATATTCCTCCCTCAAAATCCCTTCTCCAACCGCCTTACCCCTCATTAAATCCTCAACCAGCTTATCCCTCCCATTAATTGGTTCAACTACAAATAATAATTATATTATAATAAAGTCTCCATAAATCTATTTTAATAATTCATTAAACTAATATTTATCATTCATGATTATTAAATAATTAATTAGGGTTGTTACAAATCCATTGGAAGAGAAAATCAAGGAGGACAAAGCAGCAAAGAGGATAGATCATGGACAAGTCAGCAAGTGGAAGAGGACACCAATGGGTGCTTTGGTTCACCTCGTGGAGAAGAAGGAAGAACAAGTTGGCAAAGCCCTTAAAATGCAGGTTATGTGGACCTAGGGTTTTGGCATCTAGGGTTTTAGCACCTAGGGTTTTGGCACCTAAGCTTCGGTCTAGGGTTGTCTAAGATTCATGGAATGTATAAAAAGAGGTCTAGAAGAGTGGAGAGGGGTTGGTGATAGCAATATTGAGATATATAAATGTTTTTTGTTGTAGAGTATTCTTGTATTATGGATCTTCAGTTGGGTGTGAAGATCAACCCTGCAACTGGGTGCGTAGGGAGGGGAAATAAAGAGGAAGAGAGAGAAGGATCTGCAGCTAAGTGCACAGATAGAACTATATGTTTTCATCTATTATATGAAGAAACACAATTCTGTGGACGTAGCCCTAGGGAGAGGGTTAACCAGGTAAAATAGTGTTGTTCCATGTAATTGATGTTGTGTTATTTGTTATCTTTTATACTGTGATTGCATTATTATTTCCTTTACTAAAGGTAGGAATACATAACTAACTGCACGAAGCTAAGCAAAATATTGTTCAGAACCTCTAGGTTACATTGTGTTCTTATTCTGGAATCATCTTGCACTTCCTCTAGTTTTAGACACCTATGTCCTGCAACCCCCCTGTTACTACTTCGGGTGAGACTTCATCTGCTTCGCAGGTGTTGCCGAAAGGGCCAGTAGTTAGGGTTTGTTGGTGCGATGTTAGAGTTGAACCTTGGGTGTGCCCCTGTGCCAACACCCTACCCCCATCAAGAAAACATTTGATAGGTTTCGAAGGCTCTTACAAATCAAGCTTCTTCCATAGAGGGAGTCTGTCCTCTCGTCCACGACACTCAAGGTATGAAGAAAAACCCCCTGCCAATGACCTAAGTGGAGGAGGGTTGTCAGAGGATCAAATTCAACCCATATTCAACATGCATCAATAGATGGTAGATATGAACTTCAAAATGGACCTGTTGGATGCAAAAATCTCATTAATGCTCTGCCACCAAGCCAGTCAGTTGTCCATTAGGCCGAACCAAGCTCATTCCTCCATGCAAAAGACCTCCATGGATGCCCCGATCCAACTCTTGTTCGGTGACCAAGTTCCCCCATAACAATTATGTTGCATATGGTGCTTGGGGTGTTTTTTCATATGGTGTTATGGGTATCTTGTCTAGTTTTTATCTTGCAGTTTAGGGTTAGTTATCTGATGGTTTTATCACAGTCTAAATATAGTATTATTTTTTGGTTAAGAAGGACAATTTGTTATATTTTTTACTTATGGAAGGGCTTGGCTTGGTTTCCATTTATGGAAACACAAGGTTGTGCAACTTGCATGTACTCTTTTGAAGAATTATAGAAGATAATACAAAGATACTTACAAAAAAAATTCAAGATGTAAAACTAGTTTTGCAATTTGAAAGGAATGGAAGCCACTCATCATAAGAGGAGGCATTAATATCACAACATAATCAAATAGATACAAAACCAACTTTAGCAAGTTTCCAAATAAATTTAACTTTAAAATTCACTACTTTGTGTAATTTAAAGTGGGTATAAGGTTGAGGTAGTTTGCTCCAATGGTTGAGAGGTAGGTCTCACACTCTCTCCACTTGGGTTCAAATCCCTGATGAGATTTTGACCCATTGTGATAAGGTTAGAAGGGTAGATGCCCCTATGGATAGAGGCCCCTTGGGTGCCTCGGGACATCTGATCCCTTGCTAAGTCATAAGTTTCCTTCTAGTCACTATTTTTTGGGTTGTTGGCACTAGCCTACGAGTTATAATGGTATTCAGCTGGATTTGAACCTGGGCCTTGCCCAGGTAATCCTAGCCAATTAGCAATTCATCTAGATCTAAAAAAAAATGGACATAAAAAACTATTGCACAAAGAATCTCTTAGAAGGATGATGTCTCAATTACCTTGTGATAAAATGTATCAAACGTTGTCAACATAATCCCATCAATCAATATGGAATTATCAAAATTCAAAAGGTCTATCAATTTCTACAATCTAACACGTCGACGCCTTGGATACGATATGCAAAGTCAATTATCTCTTTCAAGAATATAAGCATGGAAATTATAAAAAAATATGTTCATTAACAAAAAGTATCAAATATGGATTGTTGGTGTTGATGAGTTCAGAGAAATCTCTCATCAAAGGCTTGTTATGCTACAAAATGTAATGCGAAAACACTTGATATATTATGAATCTTGAGAATTGGAAATGTCATATGATATGTGAATTTACGGAAATAAAAGTACATAAATCTTACAAGATCACATGTTGTTTATATTCTAGATACCTATAAAAGGAAGGACAAAGGTAATACTATGCATACCTACATTCCTACAGTGGTATATACAAGGATAAATCTAACACATTCTGACATGCCTCTTAAATGGCTTCCTATGCAACAATTTTTGTATCCTTCTCATATCCCTTCTCAAAAATAGGAATCTAAAAATGATAAAACCTAATATCTAGAAAAAAAAATTCTCAATAGCATACAATTGAATTATCAAGAAAATCCCAAAGAATACAAGGTTCAATCAAAACCATGAACTTATCAACTAAAACCCTGTTATGTTTGTGGCACAAATCCATAAGATTTAACAAATAAAACTCTTTGGGTTTCTCGAAATAATTAAAATCAGTATGAAACACTAAAACTTGAATTAAAATCCTAAGTTAACTTCAAGTTGATCATTGTTCTTCACAAAAACAGACAAAAGCTTGAGTAACCAATTCAAATTTGAATTATAGACCCAAAACTCCAGAGGAAAACTTGAATTGAAAACCAAGTAGATTTCAAACTACAGTGATACTATAGAAAAATCAAAACAAGCTAAGGACCTACTCGTATATCTCCTTACCCAAAAACGTCTACAATTTTGTTACTTGCAACTTTAGAAAAAATAACTGAGCCAAAGGAAACTAAAACATTTCCATCAAGAAAATTCACAAGCTTGTTTCCAAACAAAATATAGTACAAACTCTAGGTTGAACTAATGATTGAAATCCAAGGATATATAAACAACATGTTCTCGAGTTTAAACAAAAATATGAAATCCTTAAAAACCCAAAACAATGCAAACATAAACAAGCTCAAAATCGTAGCCAAACCAAGATTTAATGTATGTACATCCACAATATATGAAATTCCCAACTCTGTTATGTATTACACTGACTCATTAGAGTAAGGGAATACCAAAATTGAATTGAGAATCAAGACCCAAAATCAAAGTAGGTAGCCTTGAAGGCACTAGGAATTATGCCCTTTTGAAATCAGATTGAGAACTAAAAAAACAAAAAATCAATAATATCAAACCTAAGATGTTCACAGCTTCTTATCAAAAATAGGTTTCCTATAATATGACAATTCAATCAAAATGAAACCCACCTACTATCTCAGAATGAGACATGATTTTAACAAAAATTCATTTCAAAGCAAAGCAAAAATAATATGCAAACAAGTTATCCTCAAATTATCTAATAACAAATCCAGGAGAATTCAAGGTTCAATCAAAACCATGAACTTTTCAATAATATTGAATGTAAAACAAAGCAAATTAAAACTTTATTTTTCATTTTTAGTTTGCACTAAGAATCCCAAAGTTGGATAGAAAATCAAAGAGCTTTCAAATTACAATAATCTCTTCAACTCAAGAAGAGAAATAACCTTCCTTACTTTGAAATCGATTGCTTCTAAACCAAAACTAGTCCTTTTTAAATCACACTACTTTGAACACACAATAAGGCAGAAATGAAAACTTACCTATTGTTTTAAGACTCTAGTCATTGGAGTTAACGAAATTCAAATGTCGAAAACTCTAGTCATTGAAGTTGATGAAACATAATGAAATTAAAATGCTGATCAAGATTCAAGGGAGCCTCTTCATTCTTTTAAAACTCTCATAGATAATCAATGCAATTAAGACGGAAAAAACACCAAAAAAAATTATTAAATTATTATGTAAAATAAATTTTAATGAAAAAAAAATATTTTTTAATATAAAGTAAATAAATAAAATGTATCATGTAACAAGATTCACATGCATATTCCCGACCATCAAATATTTTTGGAATGTATAACATTTGAGTGATGTAACGTGCCACTTTGCAACATGCATTGGAAAGGTGTCCCACATAATGCTTAGAACTCAAATCATATTCCAATATTTATTGAAAACTCATATTTTAAATTCAATTATGGGGGCATTTAATTGGTATATCTCCTCCCCCAGATGGGGTGATAGTGCGTTCCAAGCACCCAACCTGCAATTCTGTGCCCACCACCTTGCCCTGCCCATGTGGATCCCCTCCTCCTTAATTACTACCTCATACTTGTTGTTGCGAACTCTCACTTCACCGCACCCTTAACTAACTGCTCCAGTCCACTCAGAGTTGGACTCTCGTCCTTGCTATGGAGTTGGTACAAGGCCCTCTCCTCCTACGCTCATGTGTCTTTACTCCCCTTTGCTCTTCTTATGATGACGTCCATTCTCCCTTTTGGTTCCTATCGCCCTCCTTTCCCAGCAATTCTAGTTCTCAATCGCCCCCTCTGGTGTTTACCTGATTCGTTCTGGTCTTTTCTCCACCCTTACCTCCTTTTAGTCAATCCATGCCCCACCAGTGTGGGAATGAAGCGTGGTTCCCTCTGGTACCATAATCGCGCGGCCATGGGCAGTCGACACCCTCCCTCCTTCGTCCCTACGCTTAACTACTCACCTTCATCCTCAACTCACTCCTCCAGACTAATCCGACCTTCCACCTCTGCCCTCGCCTTGGGCGCACCGTGGTGAATGGTTTTAACTTCATGATAACTCTTTCGGCTTTGCTCCTGGACCGCTTCCTGAATTTTCCTCAACCTCGCAGTCAGCGGTGGAACGTCCCTCTTGTCCACCACCCTACACTCCTTCGCCACCCCCATCCCCATCCCCACTGCCAGTCTATGTGCCCTCGATGGATGATGTTAATGTGTGATCAAAATAACTATGTGTGGAGGTGTCCCATAACCAAGAGCAACTCCAATCGGAGTGTGTTTCTCCCTCGGGCCTCCGGGATTTAGTTTCAATTCTCCAGGACTTGGTCTTCGCAGTCTGGCGGGACGTGGATGATCTCTGGTTTATACTAGAGCACTTGGACCAATGAGATGCACAGATTGAATTGATGCTCTCGACTCTTCTTCATTCCTTGCATCTGTCATACTTAGGCCTCAACGCCCCCGCTTCTCTAGGACTGCTTCTCGCTCCATAATTCTAGGGGAAGGATGCGCAGTGCATGGATGAAGTAGCACAGACGGCCGTGGACGAGCACGACACCCTGCATGGCACACGAGCAACGAAATCCGAGGGCGTGCACACCCACCAGACATTGTGACGGTCGGCGGGCATACATGTGTTTACATGCATGCTTTCTTTTGACAACTGTCAGTAGTTTCTAGAACATTTGGTCTATGTTGTGGGCGTTGGGTAATGTTTTTTATGTGTGTTGGTTAGTTGATAGGCCTCACTTAGGTCAGTATAACAGTTTTTGTGATAAACAGTCTATTTTTAAGTTCAAATGCTTGGATAGGCCGAATCGGTTTCCCCATCGGGCGATTCTGGAGAATATCTTTAATTTTCCACACCATATCTAGTTTGTCTATGAGTCTGAGTTGGTTTCCTTTCAAGGAAACTCAACACTCCCGCAACTTGAACTCAGGATGATACTGTAATTTTTGTTCATGACAGGTAATATATAGATCTTACTTACAAAAAAAAATTGGTATATCTCCTCAAAGGGTGAGGAGTTTTTCCAACAAACCGCGCCATTCTCTATTTGAAAATATATCAAGAATTTGCCCCTCCTGATCTCTAACACTCTACAAAAGTCAATTACAATTTACAAATCATAAGGTCCCTTTGCCCCTCTGGATCCCTAACTCTATTCAAAAGCCAATTACAATTTACAAATCATCAGCTCACTAACACATTGAATTGAATGGTTTCATTATAGAAAAAAGACACATCATTTTTACTCTTCATCTTTTATGAAAATTTTGGCATATAGTATCTATTTACATTTTAAAAGTTAATTTATTATTTTTTAAGGATTGGTTTGATATTATTTTAAGTTTTAAGGGAATTTATTATTTTTTAAGGATAGGTTCGATATTATTTTAATTTTTAAGGGAATTGGTAATTGGCTAAAATTACTTGGATAAGACCTATGTTCAAATTTGACTAGTTGGCACTATAAACCCTATGTTAGGTGCACCAACTTGCAAGTCACACCTAACATAAAACTCAAGTATCAATATAGGGTTGAGACATCTCGAAAGGGGGCACCTACCCTTTCAGCCAAGACGTAATGGGCCAATGTCTCATTGGTGTTTTGAACCCTTTAAAATTTAGTGTCTTTGATTTTATAGGAAGTTATTCACTCTCTCCTTTGTTTTATAAACCTTAGGTACTCGTGTAAGGGGAAAATATGAAGTCATGCATCTAAATTAGAAAATCATTTTCCACACGATGTTGATAGGGTTTAGGGAAAAATGCACTTTTAATGTTATGTTAAACATACAACAAACTCAAGAATCCTAAGTCACGGCTAATTATGGCTTGTCACATTGATGAAAACAGAGCATTGTGAAAGCCCCACCAAATTCAAGGCTCACTCATACATTTTTGTCTTTGTGTTTGTGCTTGTGCGTGAATTTTTTGTTCACCAATACTTGTGACAACGATTGGGCCTAGGTGCAAGTCCTAGGAAAATTTGGTGAAATAAATACCCCTAATCATGACAACTTATCAAAATGTTTGCTATCACAAGTTTGCATGACATAGTAAATTAATATTCCTATTACAAAAAGAAGAAACTAGTGATAACTGTATTTTATCTCCATTCACTTGGTCAATGGAATCCCATCAATCAATATAGAATTTATCATAAGTGGAAAGGTTTGTCGAATTTTACAATCAACACATCCATGTCTTGGATACAATATGCAATTCATTGTTTTCTTACAAGAATAAGCATGACACTTATAAAAAATGCTTATTATAAAAAAGTATTTGAATCTAGATTGTTGATGTTGATGAGTTTAGAGAAAGCTCCCATCGAAGACTGATTATCTATAAAATTTAAGGCACAAACACTACATATATCATGAATCAACAAATTTGACAATATCATATGACATATGAATTTCAATGAAAACAAAATTGCACAAATTTTGCAGGATCATATGTTGTTTATATCCTAGATACTCATAAAAGGAAGGCAAACTATAATATCATGCATACTTACATTCTTACAATGGTATCTACAAGGATAAAACCTAACACATTCTAACAGACATCATAAATGGCTTCCTTTGCAACAATTTTTGGATTTGTCTCATATCCTTTCTCAAAATTGGGAAGTTAAAAATGATAGAGACTTTGAGTCTTGCTAGATGTGTCTAATTCTTGGGGCATTAAACTATTTCCTTACACCTAAGAAAGATGAGCTCCTAGCCAATCAGAAGTAGTTTTATGTATTACTCTAGGAACAAAGGCAGTTTTAGCCTAGATAGTATCCACAAAAAAACTAGTGTCCCTTGTGGTCATCGTTGAGGCTACCTCCAGTGGGTAATGTTCTTTCTAGTAGCATCTAGCCTTAGCCCCATACACGAGATGAGATACTACCCCAATTGCAATTTAACCTCTTGTGTGCATCATTGGGCAATGGACTTGCCACATGGACCAATGAACATGGAATATTGGATCTTATCAGGGAAGCTTCAAAACTCTCACTTCTAACAAAATATCCCTGCCCAATCAATCACGGGAGCCATCAAATGAATGCAGATCCATGGACATGAAAACCAAGAAAATGCACATGTTATAAGTGTGCTTTTGGATGGTTTCGACCTTTTTTTTTGTTCTTCATCAAAGATTGCATTTCTAGAATCTTCTCTTTTTTCTTTTTGCTTCTCTACATTTCTTCATTTTCTACTTTGTTTATGTTAAGCTTTGAAAAAATTCACACTTTTAATGTTATCCTTGGACATAGTGTTTTTTCACCCAATTCCATTAATTTGTCAACACAACAAATATGAATACACTAGATTTTTGAGTAGAAGATAGTGGTTTTGCATTCCACTATGAATTGAACTTATGCAAACACAATTCCTAATGAAAATGGAAAAAAAAATATAGATTTTTATTTATTTAGTGATGGAGTTGGAGCTTAAATCTGATTGTTCTGCTTCAAAATTTAGGACTTGCAATGACGTCTTTCATAACTCCTTTCATAGCTTGCTTTCTTTTTTTAGCTATTTTTTTTTCTCTTTTGCCATAGGTTTGAACACATATTTGTATTGTGATTACAATGAGATTTTCTCGATGTAAAACATCTAAGATTTAATAGAAATATTCAATTCCATGCTTCTTTCGTATTTGGAGGATTCATGAATATGTCAAATGTATAAGCCAATCATGAAAGGCTAATGAGATTTTCTCGATGTAAAACAACTAAGATTTAATAGAAATATTCAATTCCATGCTTCTTTCGTATTTGGAGGATTCATGAATATGTCAAATGTATAAGCCAATCATGAAAGGCTAGATTGATTAATGTTTACAACTCCTTATAAAAGTATGTTTCATATGATGTGACAATTCAATCAAATGAAACCCACCTAGTGTCACTAAGTAGACACATTCTTAGTATAAATCTATTTCAAAGCTAAGTACAAATAGTATGAAAGCTACCTATCCTTCCACTAAAGGAAAAAATCCAAAATAATTTTAAGCTTTTTAACAAGATCGGGAAAAGTATAAAGTATAAAATAAAATAAAAGCGCAAATAAGTTGACAACTAATTGACAACTAAACCTTACCAATACTTTACTTCTAGTTTTCTTTTAGCCTTTTCAATTAAATTTATCATTTATTTATTACAACATGATTTATTTATAAGGAGTCCGATTTTGTCCACATTTGCTTTGGTTTTGGTTTGGACTCTCCCATCCTAATTCTTCAAAATAAATTAAATGTTACTCTTACATGTATTTAATGATTCGTCACCTACAATGATTTGTTACTTACTCATTTGGTCATCAATTAAATATTCATTGTCACTTATTCATGTTCTACTTTGGTTATTAATTAAATATTCATTGTATATAAAACCAATTAAATATTCATTGTATATAAAATTAAATAAGTTTCTATGTAATATAATTATTAAAAGTATTGTTTAACTATTTTATTTTTTTCTTTTCATTAGAATTTGATAATATAAATTTGTACGGAAATATAATTTTTTATTTTTTAAATTACATTTTTGAATATAAAAATAGATTCAGCGTGTTGAAAAATCTCTAAACATTCAACTTATATAAAATTAACTATTCAAATTTACATATCTAATAATTTCTGATGAAATTTCAAACAAATATCACTAGAAAATATCCCCATAAAAATTTTTAGAACAATTAACCTTTATCAAAAACATATTCCCAATCCCAACGGATCAGCTATTTTGGATAGGAGAGCATTATGTGATGTAACGTGCCATTGGAACTCGAATATTTTATTGAAAACTCGCAGTTTAAGTTAAATTGTGGGCCCCTTTAATTAGTAAATGTCTTCTCAAAGGTTGACGAGTTTCTGGAACAAACCACATTATTTTCTATTTCTAAAAATATCAAAGATTTTGCCCTTCGAAATCCCCGCATTATTCTATATTTCTACAAATATCAAAGGTTTTGCCCGTCACAAATCATAAGTATCACATTGAATGTTTTTATTATAGAAAATGATATATTTTTTGTCTTATTTTTTATTCATATTTTAAAAATAAATTTTATAATAAATGGATTTCTTTTTTAATTTAAAAAGAATTTAGTTCAAATTCTAAATTACTTCA
>JASDQU010100088.1:224401-248544 GCA_032191745.1 Picea mariana
GATATATTTTTTGTCTTATTTTTTATTCATATTTTAAAAATAAATTTTATAATAAATGGATTTCTTTTTTAATTTAAAAAGAATTTAGTTCAAATTCTAAATTACTTCATACATTTATGAATATGAAATAATTTTTTTTATTTTTTTTATTTAATTAATTTAAAATATAATAAATTTAATAAAAAATATAAGTGATGAGAATTCTTCTTTATTGTTTGAGTTAAATAATTAAAAGAGAAGATTGCATAAATAGCATGGAATTTTTTAATTTTTTTTTATAAGATTCAAATACTTATATAAAGTACCATTGTGAAGTTAGTATGAAAAACATTTTCTAAAAGTTTTTGAGAGGGTGTCTTAAAGAATGCACCTCCATGTCATAATAAAGAGAGAACAAATTTCATAACTATAAGTTGTATTTAATGGTAACTTGTCATGCTAGTGAAAGTGAGGCATTATTAAAACCCTATAAAGGTTCAAGTTTTATTTTTGAGAGATATCTTAAAGAGTGCACCTCCATGTCATAATAAAGAGAGAACAAATTTCATAACTATAAGTTATATTTAATGGTAACTTGTCATGCTAGTGAAAGTGGGGCATTGTTAAAACCCCATAAAGGTTCAAGTCTTATTGAGACACTCTCATATTTATACTTGTGTGTTGTTCATTGTAATGATGGTAGGTTTAGATGTCAGTCCTACACAAATTTGGTGGTATGAATACCTTGAATAACAACAACTTAGTAAAAGGATTGTTTTCACATGTTCACGCGACTTTGCTCTTATAAACCAAAAGCAACCATAGAAATAAAAACATGAAAGTTGTGACAAAGCATCAGAACAATGAGTTGTCGATTATCGTAAACTAACACGACTACACCATTACGCATATACAAACAACACTCATCAACACTAACCATGAGCTCCATGAAAACCAAAACAATTCACACATCAGATAACACGTGAGCCCATAGGAAAATCATGTTACTATCAACAAGAAGTTATGAAATTCGACAAGGGAAAATGCCTCTAGTGCAAATCAATGAGACCAACCCATTGCCAAAAGTACAAAACATAAAATGCCCCAATACATTTAAAGTTCTTAAACCAAACAATAGCAAACAAACACCAAAGACTCAAGTAATCTTCTATAGACATCACAACTCTACTCTCCTTAGTTCAACCACCTCCTTGCTTTGGGTTATGAATAAAACCCTAAGAAGACTTGAGGCAAACTCTCATCTTTTTCTTTTCTATATCGCTTTTAGGATACTTTTTAAATACAAAAACTTTGTATATGTAATGTCACCAACTAGATTGGATGGAGATATTACGTTTCTGCCCCAAATTATTGTTCCTTCTTAAGTTAATGTGTTGTTAACTTCTTATAAAACAATTTACTCAATAAGGAATTGTCAAACATATAGCAAACATCCATTACACAAGATTTAGAGCAGATAACCATGGCATCTTATTATGGATAAAAACTCCAAAAATTAGTACAATGATAACTATTGGTTGTAAAAACAACGATAAAATATGACTAAGCACACAAGCTAATGGTTGTCAGGCAACATCACAATCTACTACAAAAACAACACAAGAAACCTGGAATGATGTCAATCGATTAAGCCCAAGGCTCTCCAAGCCCTGCACTGCTTTTCTCTAGTGACGTCCGCTCTAAAAGTGATCCTCCAACTCTTCAAAACACCTCTATGGATCTGATATGCTACAAACCCACAATTTACAGGGGTCCTCATGTGACGCATGAGGGGTATCTCGTGGGGCCTCGTGTTATGACCCTTTCTCAACCCGCAGGGATGCCTCCTTCTATGGTTGCACGAAACCATTTGATATCCAAAGATCTAAAAAATGGATCCCTCCTGAAACTCACCACAAATACTCCGTGCTATCTGAACTCTCTCTGGAACAAAATCAAGCACCACAAAGAACTCCAAGGGGACTTCGAATGAATTCCTTTCTTGTCTAGCTAGGGTGGATATTGCACCACTGAAATTAAACCTGCAATGGAAGGGTTTTATCCAAAACCCCAACGAAAACGTAGTCTTACAAGAGCACTCAACAAAATATCAAAGCATAATGGCAATGGGAAGGATTGCTCCTCTATTTATCCTTCCTTTGGACCTTCTGGATCTTTCCCCCCATTTTAACCAAATCAAATCTTTTTCCTCGAACTCCATTTAAATATAATTATTTATTTTATTTAATGTAACTTTTAAGGTTTGTCCATCTTTTAACCTAGTGACACCTCCTTAACTCTTTTTTTCCTTGTTGATTGTAGCCTACAAGAGTCGTAGAGGCTATTGAGTCACCCCTCCATAACGGTCAATTGGAAGAGGACATTACAATATCATTGTAAGATCATTCAAATCACTTATTTTCCATGATCCATTTAATTATGATTACACTAAAAACTAGCACATTAGCATTAGTGGCGGATGGCAAATGCCCACGAGAACCACCATCTGTCAACCATATAGGAATTCAAATTTCTCATTTGTCATCAGTGAGTTGCAAAGACATCTCTAATCCAATAATTAACATTCAAACGACTAAATTATTGGACTATTAGAATTAAAAGAAAAGAAAATTATTGGATGTGTCCCCACCATTCAATCTTACAACCTCCATCCTATTTCCAAAATAAAAATACATATCAACTTAATTAATTTGATAATTATCATCAATATTATTAAATATTTCAATTTCATTAACTCTATATTAATAAATATTTTGTTCATTTATTAAATTAAATATATTTATCATTTAATCATACACAAACTGAATAAAACATCCCTTACATTTCCAACATCCAATTCAATTTTTTTTAATTGAACGTTCAAGGCCACCTTTTTATTTTAATTTCAACGTATCATCTTCTCACTTCCCACGTAATATATGCAAAACCCTGACACTGCATAATTATTGAATAATAAATAATATTTATATAAACACGAAGCAAAATTGTTTAATAATAAACAATATTTACGCTGAAAGGCGTACATCTATTGACAATGGGCACATTTAATAGGTTTTTAGTTCTTAATACGTTTTTTATGGACGAGATTAAATATGCCTAGAATATTCTTAGTCGTCACAATAAATGAATGGCTCTGATTTCATCCATTAACTTCTGAGCTGTTATAAAGACATCCGTTTATATGTTTACTTTTTTACATTTACCTAATCGTGTTTAAAAATTACTGTGTTCACTAACTTATTGCCACGTCTACCTGATTAAAAAATATTAAAGTATTAAGGTGGTTGTGTTTCTATGCTGGCATCACCAACAGTCGCCAGTCGAAAGTTTAACAGCCAACCGCCTTTCGGCGTTCACCAGCCGCGAGTTAGCGGTTGTGCTAGTTATATAAACACGAAATTATTCCTGTGGGCAGGTCCGGAGACATGTTGTGTGCATATTGGTAGTTGACTCGCCACATGGACCGTTGGGTCTAATTGAGTTTCTAGACTCTCACATCTAACAAAATATCTCCGCTCAGTCAAACATAGGAGCTGTCGGATGATTGCATATCCACGGAGACAGAAAATTTGAAAATATAAAAATTAATTAAATTTTATATAATTATTTGTTATAATAATGATTAATAATTTTTAAATTTTTAAATTTTTAAAAATAAAAAATTTAAATAAAATAAACCATTAATTTTCTTTTTCTTATAAATTTGGTTTTTATAGTCCTTTGCCTAGCTATCTAACTATCTATTTACATTTCTCAAAACATGATTTTATTTTTTATTTTCTATTTTAAATTGAAAAATGAAATACATAATGTTTTTAGATTTATGTTTGTGGATGTAAATTGCTTATGATGTTTTAGAAACTTCTAAAGTTTGAGTAGACACTCCACCCATCATCAAGGACTATTAAAACAAGGCTACTAGATAGCATATACCCACCGAATATAATAATGAAAGTATTGTTTAAGGAGATAAGGAGAGAAGGAGTAGGCATGAAATGACTAGATGACAGAAATAATTATTACAATAACATTGGGGGAAGTGAAGGCAGCAATAAGACTTCAAAGTTTTTGGCCAATAAGATATCAAATAAATGAGATTTAAAATTTAAAATTAATCATTATTTTTTAAAACTTTAGATAAAGGGATGTATATTTTATAGTCAACCATGAACTAATAGGAAGTCAAACATAACTCAACACTATATACCATGCATATTGGCAGGTATAATAAAGAGTTTTGAAAAGAATGCTCAAAAAAGAATTTATAAAGGCTGAAAATATGAACATTGTAAACAAAAACTAGCATGTATGAATTATAGTTGTAAATTGGTGAAAAAATTGTATTTTGTTAATTATATAACAAATAAAACTAGACATAAACCACCCACCCACAAGTGAGACGAAGCTCACAAAACTTGCATTAAGAAGAGAAAGCAATTACATTTATAGATCATATCACACTCCTATTAATGTGGATCTCAAACCACCCACAAACGCAATCTACGTGCTTATGGAACAAACTCAAAACAACATTCTAATTTTAATATTTTTTAGAAGTTTCTTCATTATTCTAACATCCCCCTTTAATGGAGAAACAGATTTTCTACGACACCTAACTTGCTTCTAAAAATTTCAAACTTGAGTTTACCAAGAGGTTTGGTAAATATATCAGCCACATTATCATTGGTATTACAAAATATCAAACCAATTTCATTTGATTCAATCTTCTCTCTCACAAAGTGATGTTGTAGCTCGATAAGTTTTGATCTTGCATGATATATTGGATTGTGTGACAATTTGATAGCACTTTGATTGTCACAGTTGATGCATGTTGGACCATTTTTCTCTTCTTTGACATCTGCATGAATTCTCCGCAACCAAACAACGTCACAGGTGGCACTGGTCAAGGCTTTATACTCATATTATATTGACGACAAAGAAACAGTAGGTTGTTTCTTGCTACTCCACGATACAACCCCTGATTCTATATGAAATGCATAGCTTGAGGTATATCTTCTATCATCAGGATTTCCTGCCCAAACTAAATCAAAAAAACCTGTTAGATCAACATCAAATTCATCAGTATACATAATACCAAAATTTATTGTTCCTTTCAAGTAACGAAATACTTTCTTTACAACTTTCCAGTGACTCTTTGAAGGCTTAGCCATAAACTGACTAAGGATGCTAACTGAGTATGCAATGTCTAGTCTCGTAGTGGTGAGATAGTTCAGACTTCCCACCAACTAACGATATAAAGTACCATTTGTCTCTTCAGTTCCATCTTCATTGTATAACTTTGCATTTTGTTCTAAGGGAGTTGACATAGCTTTACATTCACTCATATTGAACTTTCTAAGAATTTCTTTTGTATATTTACTTTCAGTGATCAATGTTTTACCAGGCTCTCTCCAAACCTCAATTCCTAAACAGTAATGCAATTTTCCAAGATCTTTCATTTCAAATTCTTGAGACAACTGAATTTTAATCTCTTCAACTAACTTGCATGCACTGCATGTAATAATGAGATCATCCACATATAAAGATATTAAAGCAACATTTCCTTCTTCATCTTAAAGTTGTTTGTTGTCCAACCCCCGAGCTGAAGTGTTCGTTGCGTGTTGTTGGAGTGTTGGCGCTATGGTATATACAACCGCCATCGTAATTCTCCACCAATGTTCTTCTAAGATCACGCAACAAGAAAATGGGGAAGCCTTTGTGCACTGTGCCTATTCCCTATATTGTTTTGTCTTCTAGAACAATTGGCACAACTTCATGGTAGAATATTCTACATACCCATAAAGCCAGTCTTATATTTGTAGACATAATTGTTTTTACATCTCTGCTCAGGAACTTTGAAGCAGCAAGGTATTGCTTGGAAATTTGACATTTTTTAAAGTTCCACTTGCAATTTTTGAAATTTCGCTAGTCCTCCTTACCATTTTTAAAGTTCCCTGCTATCTCTACGATCTGTGGAGTTGCGAGAGGAGTTGCATGTGTGTTGTTGTGGAGGAGCTATGTTTGAGGAGTTGTTTGTGTGTTGTGTGCAGGATCTTTCTTGTTGTTGGTGTATATGTTGTTGTCCATTACAGATTGCACAGAAAATGAGAAATACCAGGTAGTCAAAAAGACAGAACAATTTCTTTGTTTTCCATTGGTGAATGATTGTTAAAGCTTGTTGAATTATTTGTGTGGAAGATGACAAACCCTCTTGTTGATTCTTATTTAAATGAGTCCACTAAACTTGATGGCAACAATTATGTAAACTAGAAGTTTAAGTTGGCCACCATTCTAGAGGCATATAGCCCATGGATGATTATCAAAGGTGATGAGCCCAAACCCACTGGTGTTGCCTCGATTCAAGATTGGGATAGTCGAGAGATGAAAGTGAAAGTGTTGTTGTGTATGTACATAAAGGAAAACATTATTTCTCATATAAGAGACTGTAAAACTTCCAAAGAGATGTGGGACATTCTCAAAGGTTTGTACGAAACCTCTAATGCAAACCGGATCTTATTTTTAAAAACTAAGTTATTATCTATCAAGATGGAAGCCAATGAAAGCATAAGTAATTTTGTATCCAGAATTAAAGATTTATGTGATAAGTTGCGTGACATTGGTGAAAAGGTTTCCAATAATGATTTAGTAACAATTTCCTTGAAGGGTTTAGTGCAAGATTATAAAGTCTTTATTTCAGCACTATCAGCTAGACCAACGCTCCCTACTTTTGATGAATTGGCTAGCATCCTTCTTCAAGAGGAAGAAAGAATGAAGAATTATGATCAAGACTCAAGTGGCTCAAATTTGGCTTTGATTGCAAGAGGTAAAAAATCATACCGAGGTAAATCATGGGACAAGAACAAAGGCCGGTTTCAAGCAAAGTAGAAAGGTATGACACATCTTGATTCTCATGTTAAGAGAAATATTGAATGTGAATATTGTGGAAAACCTGGACATCTTGCTAAAGATTGTTATAGGAGAAAGAATCATGAATTAAATCAGAGATATAAAAGGCATAATGGAAATTTTGTGCATAAAGATACTTCAGTCAATGATGGATTTAAAAATATTAAGTTGTTTATTTCTGAAGTTGCGTTGTCTGCTGAAAATGATGATGAGAATGCATGGTTCATAGATTATGGTGCATCAACTCATATGACCTGTAATAAAGAATGGTATGATGAATATTATGAGAAAAATTGATGGCACACACATCTACTTAGGAGATAACAGATCACATAAAGTCCAAGGCTTTAGAGTAATAAGTGTGAACTTACCTAATGGACAATTGAGACAGATTCGTAATGTGATGTATGTCCCTGGTATTAAAAAGAATTTGATATTTGTTTCAACTATCACTGATAATAATCTAACAGTGGAATTTGGTAAGTTGAGATGTGTTGTAAAAGATATACAGGATCACTACATGGTTGTTTCCACAGGTACCAGGGTTGGTGGATTGTATAACTTGGATGTAACAATGAACCGTCATGTTGCATTTACATCCACAAGGATGTCAATAGAAGAGTTATGGCACCACAGGTATGGGCACCTAAATTACAATGATTTGATGATGTTGCAAAGAAAAACTATGGTAGAAGGTCTTCCTGTTATGAAGAATGATCATTTTCCATGTGAAGCATGTGCACTTGGTAAGAAACATAGAGAGGAGTTCCCTAGACATACAAAGAAAATACAAATAGATATACTTGAATTAATTCATACAAATGTATGCGGACCTATGTAAACTAGGTCATTTGGTGGTGCTTCCTACTTTCTTATTTTTGTTGATGATAGATCTAGATATATATGGGTCTATTTCATAAGGAGGAAAAGTGATGTATTTGAGTACTTTAAAGAATTCAGAACTATGACTGAAAAACAGACAGGAAAATGTATTAAATTTCTCAGATCTATTCAGGGGTTGGACAACGAACAACTCCATCTCTCAGCTCCAGAGTAGAGGAAGATTAACAGGAGATGCACAGGTCCTGTACGCGTCGTCAAACCAACGAACAACTCCATTTACAAATACACACAAAACACAACAAAGATACTAAGCGCACTCACATCAACGAACACTCCAAGATACAGTCTGCAAAGTTGAACAACGAACAACTCGTTTAAATGGCAGTTGGTATATATGTTTGTGTGGTTCCTCATGAGGTTATTAACCTCTACTCTGATATCAAAATAAAACTAGACATAAACCACCCACACACAAGTGAGACGAAGCTCACAAATCTTGCATTAAGAAGAGAAAGCAATTACATTTATAGATCAGATCACACTCCTATTAATGTGGATCTCAAACCACCCACAAATACAATCTACGTGCTTATGGAACAAACTCAAAACAACATTCTAATTTTAATGTTTTCTAGAAGTTTCTTCATTATTCTAAAATAACATGATAAAGAATTATTTGATCGAAAAAAAGAGATTAATTTAAAAATACTAAAAATATAAAAAGGTTGATTAAATAATTAATAATTAAATTTAAGAAAATTAAAAATAATTAATAGTTAAATATCAATTAAATAAAGAGTAAAGATTATAATGATGACAAGATTAGATTAGATTGATAATTAGAAATAATAATATAATCATAGGGTAAAGAGAAGTAAAGTATCACTGTACCCGGGTTTAAATTAGAAAATAAGCTCCTATGAAAAGAAAACAATAATAATATGACAAGATTAAGTTGAAGAAAAAATCACTAATAATTATGTTTAAATATATAAACATAGATTAAAAAAAAAAGCATAGATTTTTTCTAATTATTGTAAATATATAAGCATAGGTAAAAAAAATATATGAGCATAGATGAAAAAAAAAACAGAATTAACTTGGAAAATTAAAAATACACTATAAAAAGGGGGAGATTGAATAATTAATAATTAAATGAGAGTTGTAATGATGACGATGTCAGATTTAACAAGAAATTTATAAAGGTTAGAATTGATTACCATAAGTTTTAAGAAAAGTAAATTATTAATGTGTAGGGGTTAAATTTAGAAAAGAAGGGGAGAGGTTTTTAGATAATTTAAGATAAGAAGATTTTGGATGATGGAGAAAAATGGAAAAGGGAAGGGGGAAGGGTAGAGGAAGGAGAAAGTAGAGACAATTTAGGTTTGATTTCTGAGGAGATGAATGATGGGCTTCCACGATTGGTTGAGTTTATACCCATCTTTATGGTTAAAATTGTTTGGATGTTTTTTCAATTTCCAGAGCTTCACGAATGACGTGAGATAAGTAATAGGGTGTGGAGGCTAGGATTCTCGCTTGGTCAAAACATATTCAGTGTTTGGAATTAAAAGAGTGTTCAACAATAGTTGATTTAGATATGTGATTGTAGGTTGTGTTAGCTATATGCTTTTTGAGACAGGTTTTGAAGGATCTGCCAGTTTGACCAATGTATGGTTTTCCACAAGAGCAAGGAATTTGGTAAACTCTTGGGCCCATCATTGGATCTATTTATCCTTAGTGGATCTGAATGAATGTTTGAGGCTTTTGAAGGGCTTGAAGATGATTTTGATATTCTTCTTGGTGAGAATTTTGGATATGGGATCAGTTGTGCCATGAATGTAGGGAAGAGAAATGAGAGGTAGGAGTGGGGAAGAAGAGGGCACGTTGTTCGATTTAGCCTTGTAGACTGAGCGGAAAACTTTATTAATTTGAGAGATGGTGCAACCATTGGACACAAGGTCCTTGGTTAGGTGAGTTTTTTCATTTTCAAGGAATTGAGGGTCTAAGATTCGAATGACTCGAGTAACTAAAGTTTTAACAACAACGAATTTTTGAGCAAGATGTTAATAAGAATTGACATAAAGATATCTATTAGTGTGAATCTCTTTTTGATAAACTAGAACTATTATTAAGATGTTGAATAGATTGAAATTCATCTTTAATTAGATTGAATTTAAGGGATTTGAAAAAACAGAAAATTCTACCATAATCTTGCCTAATTTATTTTGCTTTGTTAAAGAGAATATGTTGTGTTACTGATTCGATTGAGCTAATAATATCTTTGTTAGGAATAAATTAGAAAACGATAATAAAATAAAATATTTTTTAAAAGTTGAAAGGAAGGGAGATCAATATCAAAAAAGAATAAATTAATGACTATGGAATGAAGAGGGGGGAGGACTCTAGATATGAGGATTATGGATCAATTTATGGATAAGGAGGCACGACCCAAGAAAGGGTTGACCAAATTTGGTCCCCGTAGACATTAATATTAAATTAAGTCCATAAAGTTGAAAAGCTTTGAAAATGTTATAAAATTAAGTTTAAGTTCAAGTTTACAAGTACACTTTACCCCTTTTCTAAGCCTTTTCAATTTAAGTGATAATTTATTTATTTCAAACATGAGGAATCTTTGGTTTGGACTTTGTGATCGCAATCGACCAGTTAGGATGGAACTCTTCAGATGTGTTTAAAGATTTACCACCTAACCATGTCCCACTTTGGTTATCAATTAAATATTCATTGTATGCAAAACCAAATCAATTCCATGTAAAGAAATTATCAAAACATATTCCCAACTCCCAAAGGATGACATATTTTTGGATTGTAGAGCATTGTGTGTTGTAATGCGACACTACCACTTTGCAACATGCATTTGGTAAGGTATCACACATACAACTCCACTCCATTCACATTCCAATATTTTATTGAAATTTCAGAGTTTAAATTTAGTGGTGCCCCCTATGATTTCTATGTAAGTTTACAGTAACCAATTATATTATTTTTCACTTTTTATGAAATTTTATAATAAAAATAAATTAAAAGTTAATTATGTAGTAAATGGGTTTTTCCTTCAATTATAAATTTATTAATAATGAAGTATAAATTCACAACTGAATGGAATCATAATTCAAGATTGATGTATGGGAGGCCAATATCTATAAAGATTTTGTTTTATTTTGAATCGATTCAACATAGTAAAAATTTAATAATGTTTTGAATTGATTGGAATTTTAACTCTTAAAATTATGACAATTAAAAGAAGATTTAATATTAAAAAAATTAATAATGTTAAATTTATTCTCTTTCTCAAGTTTATAAATCTCAAGCATTCATGTAATAAGCAATATGAAATTAACATTTAAATTTCAGAAAGTTAAAAACATTTTCTAGTGTTGATAGTAATAAGCAATATGAAATTAACATTTAAATTTCAGAAAGTTAAAAACATTTTCTAGATGTTGATAGGGATAGGGTGCGGAAAAGAACATGCCTCCATGTCAAGAGAGGACAACTAATAACTTTAAGTTGCATTCAATGGTAGCTTATCAAGTTGGAAGTTGCATTTAATGGTTACAATTAATAATCTTAAGTTGCATTCAATGGTAGCTTATCAAATTGGAAGTTGCATTTAATGGTAGTTTATCAAATTGGTGAGATGGACATTTTTAAAGCCTCACAAAGTTTCAAGTTTTATTTAGAGAATTCTTGTGTTTGTGTTTATATTACAATTAATAATCTTAAGTTGCATTCAATGGTAGCTTATCAAATTGGAAGTTGCATTTAATGGTAGTTTATCAAATTGGTGAGATGGACATTTTTAAAGCCTCACAAAGTTTCAAGTTTTATTTAGAGAATTCTTGTGTTTGTGTTTATATTTGTTGTTCATTAATATATACAATAATGATTGGGATCATGTACAAATTTTCAATAAATTTAATGAAATAAATATTTCTAATTATAACAACTTAGAAAAATATTCATTTTCACATGTTCAGGTAACTTTACTTTTATAAACCAAAAACATTTAAAAGAAAAAACACAACCATGACAAAACGTCACAATAATGAATCACCAATTAAAATAAATTATTAACATTAACTAGAATTACCATAAAATAATAAAACAATAAGCATATGACAACAACATTCATCAACACAAACCACAAACTTAGTGAAATATGAAAACAATCTACAAATCTTAGTCTTTTAAAGTTTTGCAGAATCTGATTTACAACGAGTGGACATTGATACTAAGTTCAATTCAATTATTTATTAGATTTCCAAGCATCACCTTTTTATTTTAATTACATTGTGTCTAGGTCTTCTCACTTCCCATGTCAGATATGCAAAACCCTAACCAAGCGTAATTATGTCTAGTTCTTCTCATTTCCCATGTCAGATATGCAAAACCCTTAACCAGGAATAATTATTTAATAATAATTAATATTTATATAAACAAGGAAATTATCTTATGGGTGGGTTTAGAATATCTTGTGTGCATCATCAGGTAATGGAATTGCCACATCGAAAAGAGAACATAGATCGTTGGATCTGACTAGCTAGGGAAGCTTCTAGGTTCCCTACTTCTAACAAAATATCTCCTCCCATTCAAGCACAAGATCCCTTGAATGAAAGCATATCCGGGGACATGAAAAACGAGGATCCCAACAAAATGCACATGTTTTAAGTATGCCTTTGGATGTTTTCCAAATAATTTATGCATTATGGACCTATTTCATTGGGTTCCTAACCCATTCCTAAACTATGGCTGCGTACAAATACTCGACTCTGCTTACCTAGACCTAGAAGAATTTTCCTTGTACCAATATTCATACATTTTTTGCAACTAGGGCCTTGTAGAAGAGGAATAAGTTCTTTAGGTCCCATCTTCCATTTTCTTTTGGAACTACCAATTTTTTCCAAGATGCCAGTTGTTGAGTACACAACAGTACACCCTTTTAAAAAAATTCTTTAATTTTAGGGTACCACTTACTTTTAACCATTCAACATCTTCTTGCTTTTCTTTTCATAGGTTGCACACCTATTTTCTTTACGTTTATGCATTTTGTTTTCTCCACATGTTAAAACTTCCATAATTTCATGAAACTTGAAGGAAATATCATCCTAGGTGACTTATCCATCCTAGTTGGGCATTCCTCGGCATCGTCTGGTCCCACAACCTATAGAAACACAAGAACATTAAAACTTAGAGGATGTCATAAAATAAAGAAATCACTATGGTGAATTTATCAAATATGACACATACCTGTGTGTGGGGTAGATCGATTGAGCAACTTGCCTCTAATGTTGCATTAGTGTTGGAGACTGACACTAATGCATCCATGGGCGTAGAGGGTATGCTACACAGGCATAGAAACTACAAAACAACATAAAATAAAATATCAATATAAATACACATAATACTATATAAATATATAATGACGAAGAACATAGAGATGGTTAAGATACTAACCTCCTCCATGAAGCTTCGTTTTCCACTAGCCTCAATAGGCCCATAGCAATTCTTCCCACAACTCAAGCATCTATGAGGTTCACATGGATGAATGTTATGTCCATGTCCCCTCTCCTTACTGAAATCTATTGTACAGGGTGAAGCTATGACCCCACTATCAATGTGACTAGAAGGCACCTCCTGTCGAGATAGTGCAACAAAGTTTCCATGGTGCATTAAGCTCTAAGTCAATGATGATGTAGCGACATGTACCTGCTACAAGCTCTCTACAATAGGAGCATGTTGGGTAGGGGGGTTATTCCTTCACCTGGGGGGATGAGAACCTAACATGGGATCACGCCTAACATGCTCTTGGTCATGTGTGGACCCTCAACCCACCCCTTGGAAGTCATTGATGTCGAAGTAGTTGACATGTTGACCCAAAATAAATTCAACCCATAATTTTCGCAAAAATATAAATGCACCTCCCTGTTATTGCAGGGAGGTTTATCAAATACCATGTTCCACCTATCCATCCAATTTTCACTAATTTGTGGGTGGATGCATTAGTCAATGCAAATGTGTTGGTCACAAGTGGTTGTTTTTTAGATCGAGGATCAATAAAAATAGACATCAGTTGTTGTTTTGATATTCCCGAGTCTCCAACTTTCTTTCTATCCAATCCAATGTTGTAATACTCAAATACTCTTTCCCTATATTTAGAAATAGAAGTCAATTACCCTTGGACACTTGCAATGGACCTCACAATGATGTCCAATGAAGTGATGAAAGACTATCTACTTGGTTCTCTCGTGCCCCTTAATTGATTTACAAGTGTTCCTAATGTGTCCAGCCCCTCATCAATTTAGGTGTTTATGTTGGGTGGTTGTGGTGGGTTGGGGTTTTCCTCGCCTTGGTATGTTGGTTAGTGGCTTACATTATCTCCAAGTTCCATTTTATAATATATGTTGCAATTTAATAATGCATGGAATGTAAATTAGGTTGGTTTTTTTATTAAAATAGAAAATTACAAAAAACATCAATACATATTTTAAGAAATAAAATAAAAAAACAATAAAATAATCTCATTTCTTGTAAATTCTATATAGTTATTTAAAGAGTAAATGTTACACAATGTAAGAGGTGACTCTCTAAAATTTCTAGATGATATTTCCCTATAAGATTACAAATTTATATAATTTAGATTCTTTTAGAATATATTAAACTGATTGAATAAAAGTAAAAATTACTAAATTGGGAGGAAAAGAAGAGAAATCAAGCATACCTGGCTTGGATGGGACACGATGGAAATATCTTGATAGAGATCCTCCTCTCTATTTTTTCAATGAGGGTAAAAATGCGAGCACGATCATGTGTGCAAATGGGCACAAATTGCACCTGATTTATTTGATGATCTCATGGGAGCCCATAACCACGAGGGAGAATATTACAAGTAACATATTATGGGCTAGGGAAAACTCAATAAATTACTTATGCCAGTAATTATTATGTCTTGTATTGGAGTTGTTATGTCGAAGTCTCGAAGAATGGTTGGAGCGTTGCTCATCGGTGGTGTGGTGGGATTGGACTTCGATGCCTCGGGTTGTACCTAGTTGTTGTCGAGGGAGTTTAGGTTAGCCTTTTAAGATTCCTGGTGTATGTGAGTACCGATCCATATTCATGCTTGGATAGATGATGTCTCGAGACTTGGGGCTATGTATAGATCGGTAGGCTTTAAGCCTGGTTCCGAAAGTAGGGAAGGACAACTACAGAGTACTCGCACTTCCCCGGTGTTGTCATGTGGACTTTTGATGCCTGTTGTAGTCACTTGGGTGGGTTATAATAGTCCAACAGAGGGTGTTGTGGAAGATACTAGAGCTAATAGAGGGTGTTGTGGAGGATATCATGATCTAATTAAAAACATATAAGTAACATAATAAACACTAGCTTTGGGATGAAGTTCCTTGAAGGAGGGGTGTATTTCATGCCTCATATTATTTTTTATTTTATTTTTTTATAATTGGGGAATCAACAACTCGATGTTCTCGTACTCGCATGACACGGGGTCGATACCCGTCTAATACCACTATAACCCCATGTGCTCCACGCAGCCCGCAAGAATGGAGCACAAGTAAATCGGGGTGAGAATCGAACTTGAGACCTCCTTTACACATTTCTTTCCATTTGCACGACACTTTCCAATCGGTCTACACCCCTGCAGGCTCATGCCTCGTATTATTAGTAATATATAAATAAATAATAATAATAACATGAATATAATAATTATCCTAAACTGATCATAATAAGTACTTATATAAATAAATAATAATAAATAATTATATAATAATTATCATAAAAGGGTCATAATAAGTACTTATTATGGATATTTGGTAATAAAATAAAATGGTAAAATAAGTAACATTGATTGATGGAGAAACCCTAAAATATAATAAATAATTAAATAAATGAACCTGGGGATTGGGTTCTTTACCATGGATAGACTCTATATAAAAAGGGAAAAGAAGGAGAAAGGGACATCTCTCTCTTTTGGTTGAGCTATAGAGAGGACAAGGCTAAGGAATAGTTGGAAAAGTAGTATATTGAGGGCTTGGGGGTGACGTGCTACTAAATATTTAAGTAGCAAGGTATACGGTTGGGTGGAGAGTCATCCCCCACTCCTTGTTGTGGTTTTCAGATCAAGGTATTGCTACAATCTCCAATTTCTATACTACATGTATGTTGGTTTCTTCACCACAGGTAAGTACCACATGTTGCTCATGTATGTTAAGTAATTTTATTAAAGTTCCCTATGTTGGATCTATGTATCTCTGAATTGAACATTTTTCTTGTGTCAATTGGGTAGTTATATTTGTTTTAGATCAGGGCATTAGAAACAAGCACCAAGCCAAAGGAAACTGAAACATTTTCATCAAGAAAATTCACAAGCTTGTTTCTAAACAAAATATAGTACACACTCGAGGTCAAACAAATGATTAAAATCCAAGGATATAAACAACATGTTCTCAAGTTTAAACAAAAATATGAAATCCTTAAAAACCCAAAACAATGCAAACATAAAAAAGCTCAAAATCATATCCAAACCAAGATTTAATGTATGTACATTTGCAATATATGAAGTTCTCAACTCTGTTAAATATTACACTAACTCATTAGAGTAAGGGAATACCAAAATTGAATTGAGAATCAAGACCCAAAATCAGAGTAGGAAATCTTGAAGGCATTAGGAATTATGCCCTTTTGAAATCAGATTGAGAACTAATGAAAACAAGAAATCAATAATATAAAACTAAATATGTTCACGACTTCTTGTCAAAAATAGGTTTCATATGATATGACAATTTAATCAAAATGAAACCCACCTAGTGTCTTAGAATGAGACATGTTGTTAGCAGAAATTCATTTCAAAGAAAAGAAAAAATAATATGCAAACTAGTTATCCTCAAATTATCTAACAAATCCATAAGAATTCAAGGTTCAATCAAAACCATGAACTTTTCAATAATATTGAATGTAAAGAAAAGAAAATTGAAACCTTATTCTTTAGTTTTAGTTTGCACTAATAATCCCTAAGTTGGATAGAAAATCAAAACCCAAAACAAAAGCAAGAAATTAGAAAGGAGTTTAAATCAAAGAGCATTCAAATTCCAATAATCTCTTCAACTCAACAAGAGAAATAACTTTCTTTACTTTGAAATCAATTGCTTCTAAACCAAAACTAGTGTTTTTTAAATCACGCTACTTTTGAATGCACAATAAGGCAAACATGAAAACTTACTTATTGTTTTAAGAGTCTAGTCATTGAAGTTGATGAAACATAACGAAATTCAAATGTCGAACAAGATTCAAGGGATCCTCTTCATCCTTTTAAATCGCTCATAGATAGTCAATGCAATTAAGGCAAGAAAACACCCAAAAAAATATCTAAGAAGTTGGGAGGATGAGTTGGAGGACTCACCTGCCAAAGTAACTTCGACACAATGCAAAGTGACTTTAACTCAAACCCTACCCAAATTTACATTGGCTTACATGCAATGTATACTACCATATCTCACAATGATTGATATAAACCCATTTCCATCACAATGACAACATGTTCCAATCTTTTAATGCAAGATGATAAGGATGTAAGGTTAGAAGGTACTACATGTTGATCATCTGGTCACACAGGGATTAGCCAATATAACCACCAATCAATCTCACTGACAAATATAGCCGACAAACCTATGAGAAGAGGAAATATGACTCTAGCCATGAATGCATCCAAATACCCTGCACTAAATTATGTTATATACAAATTTATTGCAAACTTTAGAAATACCATAGTCTATTTTATATTTTTTTGGAACAATAATGAAAAAAACATAAAATCCATTTTTTCAATACTAAAAAAATAAAAAAATATTTTTTTTTACTACAAGCAAACTAACTTTAAAAACACCAAAATTTTAAAATGTAAAATGCAAATCGTTAGAAACACACATTTTCTCTCTTCTTCCATGTTGACCAAGTTTGATCCCCAGTGAATATTAAGACTAAATTATATCCATAAATTGAAAATATTCTAAAAAGTTATATATAGAAAAAGGTAACCAATATTTATAATAAATAATCTAATTTTAAGGTCACAACCGCCAGATATCAAATTGGTGTATGAGACCCCCTTGTTTGTGGGAGAAGGGACCCCCTCCATGCAACGATTTGATTACTAAAGTCTATGAAGGTGTACATACCCTACCCACTCTGGATTTGAACCTGTGACATCCTAGGAGAAAACACATGTTCTTAACCATTAGGCCCACTGAAGGTTATCATTTTCTTAACCTTTTCAATTAGATCAATCCCATTTCTTGACCCCTGTGAGCATCACCCGATGCAATGAGTGCTAAGTGGACTATTCAAATCATGAGAATTATTGGTCAGTTGCGNGCGACTAATACTCATGAATATGGGTCATAGATTAATGACTTACACTACGTAGTTAATCCCAAAAATAATATCTAATATCTTGCACTGCGGAAGCCCCTATATGCTTAGATCATCATTATTTATCGAAAATACTCATGTCCCAATTTGGTTATCATTTCAATATTAAAAATTCATTGTATGCCAACCAAATAAAATTTCCCATGTAATGCAATACGAAATGAGATTCACATACATATTCCCAACCATTAGATATTTTGGAATGTATAGTATTCAAGTGATGTAATGTGCCAATTTGAAACATGCATTGGGAAGGTGTCCCACATAAATATTAGAACTCAAATCATATTCCAATATTGAAAAATCATAGTTTAAATTCAAATATTGTGGGTGTAAGGTCTTCGGTTAGATGGTCGCGGATACCCTTGCCCAATTCCTTAAGGATACGGAACTTGGTGTTTATATAGCACCAAAGTTAGGAAAGAGGACACCTTGGGCATGTGAATGTGCCAAGGGGCTTGCCCAAGTATGAAGCGACCAAGATATTGGGGTGCTTCGACATGAGGGGCACACCAAGGTTGGGCACGTTGGTCCCAAGGGGCATGATGGTTGACGAGTGCATGGGCTCGTTTGGACAATCAGGTCTGCAAAGGGGCATGATGATTCATTTGGGCGTTCGGTTATGTCAAGGGTTGTGATGATTCATTTGGATACATGCATTCACGAAGGAGCCCGACACCTCCAAAGGATGCAATGGTGACCTTTGGAGTCCCTATAAGAGAAAAAGGGTGCACAACCAAGGAAGGAAAATTTGAATACAAGGAGAGAAAGAGGAGATCTATTGTTATGAGGAAGACAAAGAGGGGAGAGCTCCCTCAAAGGAGCCAAGTCTCTCCACTTGGGAGGACTTATGCTTCCTTGAGGTGGATTCGTTGGACAGATTTGGGAAAACTCGTTTTGGGTCAATTTTGGGGAAGTCTGGAAATGCAAGTCTGTTGGAGGCATGTGTGAGGTAGAACTGAAATATGTGAATTCTATGGAAATGAAGAGATAACAAGTATGTGGTTGATTTTATGAGGTGCACTGCAGGAGGTTGTGGAGACGATTGCGGTAGAGATTCTTGGTGACGAATTTGTACATGAGTGTCTTTGTGGGGTGAGGCAAGTCGTGTGACTCTACCAATTTGTAAACCGAGTCGGTAGTTCTCATATTGTAATTGTTTCACAATAAAAATACTTAGTCGGGTGCTAGGCATGGTTTGTTCCACCCACACTATATATGTGTTTCTTTTGTTTGTTATGTTGTGTTTTTCTTGGCTTCTCATGCTCATGGATGCATGCTTAAATATGACTAAGTGTTAGAATATTAACAATTGTCTAAGTATACAAGAGTTTCACTAGAGTAGGAGTGTGACTCATTGGTAGCCTAGAACAGAGTATGGATATGATCTAGTTGAAGAGGCATACTCTAGATGAAGTATCCTTGGTGTTTCCAAGCAACCAAGTGAGAAATATTGCAGTGTCACACACCCTCAAGAGGTGCATGATCATAAGGAACACTGTAGGGACGTGACATATGGTATCAGAGCTTGTTCGTTGCAAATTTTGATGAAGGGGTTGGTGAGATATTCACCACTATGTAAGGTACCACATCTATTATAATAGTTGAAAACATAAATATTGCAGATAATAACAACGAAACAACATGATAGATGAAACCACAACACCAAAATAATCCCTTTATTGGTAGGAAACAATGTTCACTTGCATCTTCCATGGGGCAACCTCCAACAAAGTAGCACTCTATTACAATAATTCTCAAGACAAAAAATTATCATGCCATCGAATCCTATTTATACTAAATCTATCTACCAAAAGAACAATCTAGAGGAAGATCTTCTAGAAGCAGAAGCTTCTATTAGGTCTTTTTACATTTGACTTATTCTTCCTTATTACTAGGCCTTATTAACATTGGTCTGTATTACATGGAAAATATATTATTCTATCTGCGTGAGGATTTAGGGAGGTTAGGTCCCTAACATGCCCTCCCCCTTAAAAAACATCCTTGTCCTTGAGGCTTGAGATGAGGAAGTTGTTGCAAAATGGTAGTTGGCTCCCAGGTGGAATCTACTGGAGTTGTATCTTTCCACTGTACTAACACTTCCTTGATGGTGCGTTGATGGAGACGACGCTCATGTTGGTCCTAGACTACTTGTGGTTGAAACCAGATGGATCCTTCTTCATCCAACTCGGGAAGACTGGTTTGTGTTTTTCACTTAGTTACAATCACCTTCTTTAAGCAGGATACATGAAAAACAAGATGGATCTTAGAATGAATGGGAAAATCTAACTGATAGGACATCTGTCCCACGCGCTTGAGAAATGTATAAGGACCATAAAATTTGGGTGCTAGTTTCTGACAATGGTTAGCCTTGAGTGAAGTCTTATTATAAGGTTGCAGTCGAAGAAACACCTACTCCCCTTCAGCAAAGTGATGTTCTAAGAAACCTTGATCTGCTTGTTGCTTCATGCGATTATGATCCATGACCAAATTCTTTTTGAGGGTATGGAGAATAGCCTCTCGAACTGTAAGAGTTTGGTCAACCGCCAGGATCTTCGAGACATCAGGCATGTGTGAGAGAACTGAAGGTGGATTTTGTCCATATACTGCTTCAAAAGGAGTCATTCAAATAGTTGTATGGTAAGAAATGTTGTACCACCATTCAGCTAGGGGTAAACATTGAGCCCATTGATTTTTCCTTTCATATGTAAAACACCTCAAATATGTTTCCAAGCACTTGTTGACAACTTCATTTTGACCATCAATCTAGGGATGATAGGCGGTGCTAAGATGAAATTGGGTTCCATGTAGCTTGAACAGTTCTTGCCAAAAATTGCTGGTGAAAGTGGGATCTCTGTCAGAAATAATAGAATGAGGCATGCCATGAAGCTTGAAGATGTGATCCTTGAAAATTTGAGCCACAGTGGAGGAGGTAAATGGGCGTTGAAGAGAACATAAATGAGCATACTTGGAAAGACGATCAACTACCACCATGAGGACTAACTTATTGCATGATTAAGGTAAGCCAACAATGAAATCCATAGAGATATCCCTCCAAATGGCAGGTGGAATCGGAAGTGGTTGTAGTGTGCCAGGGGATTTGACAGTTTCACCCTTGTTGCGTTGACAAACATCACATTCTTCCACAAAAGTGTGAACATCATGTTTCATACGATCCTAGAAAAAATAACGTTTGGCCCTGTCATAGGTTTTGGTAAACCCCGAGTGCCCAACTGTGGGTGTAGCATGAAGCTCAAAAAACACCGTGCATTTAATTTGTGATTGTTTACTTAAATACAGATGACCTTTGTAGTGAAGCTCATCATTGTGCCAATAGTACCCTAGGGAAACTGGTGAATTGGCTTGCAATTGTTGGATCAGACATGAAATTTTGGGATCTCGCAGCCACTCCTGGCGAACATCTTGGAGCTTATCTGGTACAATGAAGGAGAGGGAAAAAAGGGATCCTTCATCTTCATATTTTCTTGAAAGAGCGTTAGCAACCACATTGTCTTTTCCTTCCTTGTAAATGATCTCATATTCATATCCAAATAGCTTAGTCACCCATTTTTGTTGCTCCGGGGATGAAAGACGTTGCTCCATAAAATAATTGAGGATTTGATTATCTGTCTTAATTTGGAAGCATTGCCTCGATAGATAAGGACACCAGAGATCAACTGCATGCAAAATAGACATGATTTCCTTTTCATAGATTGATTCGCCCAAATGTCATTCTGATAGTTGTTTGTTGGTAAAGGCCAAAGGCCGACCATCTTCCATAAGGACTTCTCCAATTCCTCTCTCAGAAGCATCACATTCCATGACCAAGGTCTTTGTGAAGTCAGGACAAGAGTGGTGCACATAATCGCCTTCAAGGCTTGAAATAAATGATCAGTTTTTGGAGTCCAAGTGAAAGAATTCTTTTTAAGGAGAGCAGTGAGAGGTACCAAAATATTTCCATAATTCTTAACAAACTTGCGATAATATCACGTTAAACCCAAAAAACCACACAATCTTTTGAGATTCTTAGGGAGAGGTCAATCTTGCATAGCTTCAATCTTCTTAGGATCCACCCTGACACCCACCTTGCCAACAATATGACCCAAGTACTCGACTTCTGAGGCTCCAAAATCACATTTAGATCGTTTGAGGAAAAGTTGGTGCTGAGAGAGTAGATGAAGAACTCAGTCCACATGAGCAAGATGGGCTGGTCAGGTTTTACTATAGATGAGAATATCATAAAAAAAAACTAAGAAAAAATGACGGAGAAAAGGACGAAAGACATGATTCATGAGGCTTTAGAAAGTGGAGGGAGAATTACACAAGCCAAAGGGCATGACCAAGAACTCATAGTGGCCCTCATTGTTGAAGTTTTACTTATATAGCTAGTAGTTACGGTTCTTCTTTATTATTATAATCATTTAGCACATTAGTTGCATAAATAATATCATTAAAAGAGAGGCAATCATGGAAACAATAGAGACACATAGATTATCCTGGGAAACCCCCATGGGGAAGAAAACCCTATAAAAACTCCTCAATATAGATAGACCAGAAAGAAAGCAGAAGATCCTCCCCTACTCCTTCACTAGGAAAGAGTAGTGCACTACTTAACCAAGAGATACCAAGACACAGACCAAGAACCCTCCTTGATGTCACACTTAACTGCAATAGCAGTTCTTCCAAGATTTGCGCACTTCTTCATAGCTGCAAAGCTAGTGTGGTGAGTGTGTAGAAATGAGACACCATCCTCACATATAAATACAAGTTGTGAGTTGGCGCTATGGTTGTGACTCTTCACTTGGTGAAGCCAACTTCTCCTAGAAGTGGCTAAAACAACTTTACAATTACTAGGGGACGAATTTACAAATACCACCATACAAATACATGTTGACCGATCCAAAAAAGGGGATTTGATATTATACAAGACCCGACTTGATCAATCCACAAAAGGGGATTTGATCTATACAATAATGAATCAAATATAAGTAGAATATTTTTCGAAGTTACAATAATTCAACACTCCCCTTAACGAGAAGTGTATTCTATTGACAACATTAATAACAATTGATTGGACTCAATACATCATCAAGAGGAGGGAACATCATCATCGGCATCGAGAACACTATTGGTCATATCTATAAATCATCAGAAGTTTTTCTCATCATCAATATCATCATCATTTGCAGCATGGATATTGAGTAACATCATCATCATTATCAACATGAAGTTGGAACAACAACAACACGAAGCTGGAACATCAACATTTTTATGTGGAAACAGAATGAGGCAGGTGTATCAACAACAACATATGTGGTACTCTGACAGAACGTCCTTACCGGAATTTTGGGATATGCCTAGGAAACATAAGATTCCCTGGGATATAGAATCCTAACTGAGCTACCACTATTGAACACAACTGGCATATACATGCACAGGTACTTTGATAGACCATCCTTACAGACCTTCAGTATCTTCCCATGGATGATCAGTCCCCTAGGATATAAAATCCTAACTTAGCTACCCGTTGTTGGTTAGGATATCATAGTATCGTCAACATCACTCCCCCTTTCGAGGGAGGTCTATCTGGACTACACCAATCTTGTCTCAAAAGTACTCAAACTTCACATGAGACAGAGGATTAATTAACACATCTACAACATGCTCGTATGTGCCAACATGTTCGAGATTTATAGCTCCCTTCTGCACCATGTCATGAATGTAGTGATACTGGATCTCTATGTGCTTCATCTTATCATAGAACATTGAGTTCTTTCTCATATTTATGCAACTTTGTTTATCACATAGAATTATGGTAGCTTATATCTCCAGATCGAATAAACCTGTCAATAGCTTCCGAAGCCATATGGCTTCACAACTGGTGGAACATGTTGCAATGTACTCCGCTTTTGTCATGCTGAGAGAAGTACTGGACT
>JASDQU010100088.1:259126-276324 GCA_032191745.1 Picea mariana
AATCGTGTATTACTGTATCTCTGTGTTTATGGTTGCATCTCTGATATATTTCTGTTATATTACTGGATATACGCAATATCTCTGTGCATTTCTTTATTATATCTCCGATCTCATTTCGTGCCGAAAATAATCCGGATCATTGCAAGAGGTAAAAAAGCATACCGAGGTAAATCGTGGGACAAGAACAAAGGCCGGTTTCAAGCAAAGTAGAAAGGTATGACACATCTTGATTCTCATGTTAAGAGAAATATTGAATGTGAATATTGTGGAAAACCTGGACATCTTGCTAAAGATTGTTATAGAAGAAAGAATCATGAATCAAATCAGAGATATAAAAGGCATAATGGAAATTTTGTGCATAAAGATACTTTAGTCAATGATGGATTTAAAAATATTAAGTTGTTTATTTCTGAAGTTGCGTTGTCTGCTGAAACTGATGATGAGAATGCATGGTTCATAGATTATGGTGCATCAACTCGTATGACCTGTAATAAAGAATGGTATGATGAATATTATGAGAAAAATTGATGGCACACACATCTACTTAGGAGATAACAGATCACATAAAGTCCAAGGCTTTGGAGTAATAAGTGTGAACTTACCTAATGGACAATTGAGACAGATTCGTAATGTGATGTATGTCCCTGATATTAAAAAGAATTTGATATTTGTTTCAACTATCACTGATAATAATCTAACAGTGGAATTTGGTAAGTTGAGATGTGTTGTAAAAGATATACAGGATCACTACATGGTTGTTTCCACAGGTACCAGGGTTGGTGGATTGTATAAGTTGGATGTAACAATGAACCGTCATGTTGCATTTACATCCACAAGGATGTCAATAGAAGAGTTATGGCACCACAGGTATGGGCACCTAAATTACAATGATTTGATGATGTTGCAAAGAAAAACTATGGTAGAAGGTCTTCTTGTTATGAAGAATGATCATTTTCCACGTGAAGCATGTGCACTTGGTAAGCAACATAGAGAGGAGTTCCCCATACATACAAAGAAAATACAAATAGATATACTTGAATTAATTCATACAAATGTATGCGGACCTATGTAAACTAGGTCATTTGGTGGTGCTTCCTACTTTCTTATTTTTGTTGATGATAGATCTAGATATATATGGGTCTATTTCATAAGGAGGAAAAGTGATGTATTTGAGTACTTTAAAGAATTCAAAACTATGACTGAAAAACAGACAGGAAAATGTATTAAATTTCTCAAATCTATTCAGGGGTTGGACAACCAACAACTCCATCTCTCAACTCCAGAGTAGAGGAAGATTAACAGGAGATGCACAGCTCCTGTACGTGCCCTCAAACCAATGAACAACTCCACTAACAAATACACACAAAACACAGCAAAGATACCAAGCGCACTCACATCAATGAACACTCCAAGATACAGTCTGCAAAGTTGAACAACGAACAACTCGTTTAAATGGCAGTTGGTATATATGTTTGTGTGGTTCCTCATGAGGTTATTAACCTCTGCTCTGATACCAAAATAAAACTAAACATAAACCACCCACACATAAGTGAGACGAAGCTCACAAATATTGCATTAAGAAGAGAAAGCAATTACATTTATAGATTAGATCACACTCCTATTAATGTGGATCTCAAACCACCCACAAATGCAATCTACGTGCTTATGGAACAAACTCAAAATAACATTCTAATTTTAATGTTTTCTAGAAGTTTCTTCATTATTCTAAAATAACATGATAAAGAATTATTTGATCGAAAAAAATAATGAAAGGAGATTAATTTAAAAATACTAAAAATATAAAAAAGTTGATTAAATAATTAATAATTAAATTTAAAAATAATTAATAGTTAAATATCAATTAAATAAAGAGTAAAGATTATAATGATGACAAGATTAGATCGATAATTAGAAATAATAATATAATCATGGGTTAAAGAAAAGTAAAGTATCACTGTACCTGGGTTAAAATTAGAAAATAAGCTCCTATGAAAAGAAAACAATAATAATATGACAAGATTAAGTTGAAGAAAAAATCACTAATAATTATTTTAAATATATAAACATAGATTAAAAAAAAAGAGCATAGATTTTTTCCAATAATAATATGACAAGATTAAGTTGAAGAAAAAATCACTAATAATTATTGTAAATATATAAACATAGATTAAAAAAAAAGAGAGCATAGATTTTTTCTAATTATTGTAAATATGGTTAAAAAATATATGAGCATAGAAGAAAAAAAAAAAAAAACCAGAATTAACTTGGAAAATTAAAAATACTCTATAAAAAGGGGGAGATTGAATAATTAATAATTAAATGAGAGTTATAATGATGACGATGCCAGATTTAACAAAAAATTTATAAAGGTTAGAATTGATTACCATAAGTTTTAAGAAAAGTAAATTATTAATGTGTAGGGGTTAAACTTAGAAAAGAAGGGGAGAGATTTTTAGATAATTTAAGATAAGAAGATTTTGGATGATGGAGAAAAATGGAAAAGGGGAGGGGGAAGGGTAGAGGAAGGAGAAAGTAGAGACAATTTAGGTTTGATTTCTGAGGCGATGAATGATGGGCTTCCACGATTGGTTGAGTTTATACCCATCTTGGTTAAAATTGTTTGGATGTTTTTTCAATTTCCAGAGTTTCGCAAATGATGTGAGATAAGTAATAGGGTGTGGAGGCTAGGATTCTCGCTTAGTCAAAATATATTCAGTGTTTGGAATTAAAAGAGTGTTCAACAATAGCTGATTTAGATATGTGATTGTGGGTTGTGTTAGCTATATGCTCTTTGAGACAGGTTTTGAAGGATCTGCCAGTTTGACCAATGTATGGTTTTCCACAAGAGCAAGGAATTTGGTAAACTCTTGGACCCATCATTGGATCTATTTATCCTTAGTGGATCTGAATGAATGTTTGAGGCTTTTGAAGGGCTTGAAGATGATTTTGATATTCTTCTTGGTGAGAATTTTGGATATGGGATCAGTTGTGCCTTGAATGTAGGGAAGAGAAATGAGAGGTAGGAGTGGGGAAGAAGAGGGCACGTTGTTCGATTTAGCCTTGCAAACTGAGCAGAAAACTTTATTAATTTGAGAGATGGTGCAACCATTGGACACAAGGTCCTTGGTTAGGTGAGTTTTTTCATTTTCAAGGAATTGAGGGTCTGAGATTCGAATGACTCGAGTAACTAAAGTTTTAACGACAACGAATTTTTGAGTAAGATGTTGATGAGAATTGACATAAAGATATCTATCAGTGTGAATCTCTTTTTGATAAACTAAAACTATTATTAAAATGTTGAATAGATTAAAATTCATCTTTAATTAGATTGAATTTAAAGGATTTGAATAATTAGATTGAATTTAAAGGATTTGAAAAAACAGAAAATTCTACATAATCTTGCCTAATTTATTTTGCTTTGTTAAATAGAATATGTTGTGTCACTGATTCGATTGAGCTAATAATATCTTTGTTAGGAATAAATTGGAGAACGATAATAAAATGAAAATATTTTTTAAAAGTTGAGAGGAAGGGAGATCAATATCAAAAAAAGATAAATTAATGAATGTGGAATGAGGAGGGGGGGACTCTAGATATGAGGATTATGGATCAATTTATGGATAAGGAGGCACAACCCAAGAAAGGGTTGACCAAGTTTGGGATATGAGGATTATGGATCAATTTATGGATACGGAGGCACAACCCAAGAAAGGGTCGACCAAGTTTTGACATTAATATTAAATTAAGTCCATAAAGTTGAAAAGCTTTGAAGATGTTGACACTTTACCCCTTTTCTCAACCTTTTCAAATGAAGTGATAATTTATTTATTTCAAACATGAGGAATCTTTGGTTTGGACTTTGTGATCGCAATCGACCAGTTAGGATGGAACTCTTCAGATGTGTTTAAAGATTTACCACCTAACCATGTCCCACTTTGGTTATCAATTAAATATTCATTGTATGCAAAACCAAATCAATTCCATGTAAAGTAATTATCAAAACATATTCCCAATTCCCAAAGGATGAGATATTTTTGGATTGTAGAGCATTGTGTGTTGTAATGCGACACTACCACTTTGCAACATGCATTTGGTAAGGTATAACTCCACTCCATTCACATTCCAATATTTTATTGAAATTTCGGAGTTTAAATTTAGTGGTGCCCCCTATGATTTCTATGTAAGTTTACAGTAACCAATTATATTATTTTTCACTTTTTATGAAATTTTATAATAAAAATAAATTAAAAGTTAATTATGTAGTAAATGGGCTTTTCATTCAATTATAAATTTATTAATAATGAAGTATAAATGCACAACTGAATGGAATCATAATTCAAGATTGATGTATGGAGGCCAATATCTATAAAGATTTTGTTTTATTTTAAATCGATTCAACATAGTAAAAATTTAATAATGTTTTGAATTAATTGGAATTTTAACTCTTAAAATTATGACAATTAAAAGAAGATTTAATATTAAAAAATTTAATAATGTTAAATTTATTTCCTTTCTTTTCAATTTTATAAATTTTAAGCATTCATGTAATAAGTCATGTAATAAGCAATATGAAATTAGCATTTAAATTTTAAAAAGTTAAAAATATTTTCTAGATGTTAATAGGGATAGGGTGCAAAAAAGAACATGCCTTCATGTCAAGAGAGGACAACTAATAACCTTAAGTTGCATTCAATTACAGCTTATCAAATTGGAAGTTATATTCAATAGTTACAATTAATAATCTTAAGTTGCATTCAATGGTAGCTTATCAAATTGGAAGTTGCATTTAATGGTAGTTTATCAAATTGGTGAGAGGGACATTTTTAAAGCCTCGCAAAGTTTCAAGTTTTATTTAGAGAATTCTTGTGTTTGTGTTTATACTTGTTGTTCATTAATATATACAATAATGATTGGGATCATGTACAAATTCTCAATAAATTTAATGAAATAAATACTTCTAATTATAACAACTTAGAAAAATATTCATTTTCACATGTTCATGTAACTTTACTTTTATAAACCAAAAACATTTAAAAGAAAAAACATAACTACGACAAGACGTCACAATAATGAATCACCAATTAAAATAGATTATTAACATTAACTAGAATTACCATAAAATAGTAAAACAATAAGCATATGACAACAACATTCATCAACACAAACCACAAACTTAGTGAAATATGAAAACAATCTACAAATCTTAGTCTTTTAAAGTTTTGCAAAATCTGTTTTACAACGAGTGGACATTGATACTAAGTTCAATTCAATTATTTATTGGATTTCCAAGCATCACCTTTTTATTTTAATTACATTGTGTCTAGGTCTTCTCACTTCCCATGTCAGATATGTAAAACCCTAACCATGCGTAATTATGTCTAGTTCTTCTCATTTCCCATGTCAGATATGCAAAACCCTTAACCAGGAATAACTATTTAATAATAATTAATATTTATATAAACAAGGAAATTATCCTATGGGTGGGTTTAGAATATCTTGTGTGCATCATCAGGTAATGGAATTGCCACATCGAAAAGAGAACATAGATCGTTGGATCTGACTAGCTAAGGATGCTTCTAGGTTCCCTACTTCTAACAAAATATCTCCTCCCATTCAAGCACAATATCCCTTGAATGAAAGCATATCCAAGGACATGAAAAACGAGGATCCCAACAAAATGCACATGTTTTAAGTATGCCTTTGGATGTTTTCCAAATAATTTATGCATTATGGACCTATTTCATTGGGTTCCTAACCCATTCCTAAACTATGGTTGCATACAAATACTTGACTCTGCTTACCTAGACCCAGAAGCATTTTCCTTGTACCAGTCTTCATACATTTTTTGCAACTAGGGCCTTGTAGAAGAGGAATAAGTTCTTTAGGTCCCATCTTCCATTTTCTTTTGGAACTACCAATTTTTTCCAAGATGCTAGTTGTTGAGTACACAACAGTACACCTTTTTAAAAAAAATATTTAATTTTAGGGTACCACTTACTTTTAACCATTCAACATCTTCTTGCTTTTCTTTTCATAGGTTGCACACCTATTTTCTTTACGTTTATGCATTTTTGTTTTCTCCACATTTTAAAACTTCCATAATTTCATGAAACTTGAAGGAAATATCATCCTAGGTGAATTATCCATCCTAGGTGGGCATTCCTCGACATCGTCTGGTCCCACAACCTATAGAAACACAAGAACATTAAAACTTAGAGGATGTCATAAAATAAAGAAATCACTATGGTGAATTTATCAAATATGACACATACCTGTGTGTGGGGTAGATCGATTGAGCAACTTSCCTCTAATGTTGCATTAGTGTTGGAGACTRACACTRATGCATCCATGGGCGTAGAGGGTATGCTACACAGGCATAGAAACTRSAAAACAACATAAAATAAAATATCAATATAAATACACATAATACTATATAAATATATAATGACGAAGAACATAGAGATGGTTAAGATACTAACCTCCTCCATGAAGCTTCGTTTTCCACTAGCCTCAATAGGCCCATAGCAATTCTTCCCACAATTCAAGCATATATGAGGTTCACATGGATGAATGGCATGTCCATGCCCCCTCTCCTTACTGAAATCTAGTGTACGGGGTGAAGCTCTGACCCCACTATCAATGTGACCAGAAGGCACCTCCTGTTGAGATAGTGCAACAAAGTTTCCATGTTGCACTAGGCTCTGAGTCAATGATGATGTAATGACATGTACCTGCTGCAAGCTCTCTACAATAGGAGCATGTTGGGTAGGGGGGTTATTCCTTTGCATGGGGGGACGAGGACCTAACATGGGATCACGCCTAACATGCTCTTGGTCATGTGTGGACCCTCAACCCACCCCTTGGAAGTCATTGATGTCGAAGTAGTTGACATGTTGACCCAAAATAAATTCAACCCATAATTTTCGCAAAAATATAAAGGCACCTCCCTGTTATTGCAGGGAGGTTTATCAAATACCATGTTCCACATATCCATCCAATTTTCACTAATTTGTGGGTGGTTGCATCAGTCAATGCAAATGTGTTGGTCACAAGTGGTTGTTTTTGAGATCGAGGATCAATAAAAATAGACATCAGTTGTTGTTTTGATATACCCAAGTCTCCAACTTTCTTTCTATCCAATCCAATGTTGTAATACTCAAATACTCTTTCCCTATATTCAAAAATAGAAGTCAATTACCCTTGGGCACTTGCAATGGACCTCACAATGATGTCCAATGAAGTGGTGAAATACTATCTACTTGGTTCTCTCGTGCCCCTTAATTGATTTACAAGTGTTCTTAATGGGTCCAACCCCTCATCAATTTAGGTGTTTATGTTGGGTGGTTGTGGTGGGTTGGGGTTTTCCTCGCCTTGGTATATTGGTTGGTGGCTTACATTGTCTCCAAGTTCCATTTTATAATATATGTTGCAATTTAATAATGCATGGAATGTAAATTAGGTTGGTTTTTTTTATTAAAATAGAAAATTACAAAAAACATCAATACATTTTTAAGAAATAAAATAAAAAAACAATAAAGTAATCTCATTTCTTGTAAATTCTATATAGTTATTTTTAAAGAGTAAATGTTACGCAATGTAAGAGGTGACTCTCTAAAATTTCTAGATGATATTTCCCTATAAGATTACAAATTTATATAATTTAGATTCTTTTAGAATATATTAAACTGATTGAATAAAAGTAAAAATTACTAAATTGGGAGGAAAAGAAGAGAAATCAAGCATACTTGGCTTGGATGGGACACAATGGAAATATATTGACAGAGATCCTCCTCTCTATTTGTTCAATGAGGGTAAAAATGTGAGCACGATCATGTGTGCAAATGGGCACAAATTGCACCTAATTTATTTGATGATCTCATGGGAGCCCATAACCACGAGGGAGAATATTACAAGTAACATATTATGGGCTAGGGAAAACTCAATAAATTACTTATGCCAGTAATTATTATGTCTTGTATTGGAGTTGTTATGTCGAAGTCTCGAAGAATGGTTGGAGCGTTGCTCGTCGGTGGTGTGGTGGGATTGGACTTCGATGCCTCGGGTTGTACCTAGTTGTTGTCGAGGGAGTTTAGGTTAGCCTTTCAAGATTCCTGGTGTATGTGAGTACCGATCCATATTCATGCTTGGATAGATGATGTCTCAAGCCTTGGGGCTATGTATAGATTGGTAGGCTTTAATCCTGGTTCTGAAAGTAGGGAAGGACAACTACAGAGTACTCGCGCTTCCCCGGTGTTGTCATGTGGACTTTTGATGCCTGTTGTAGTCACTTGGGTGGGTTATAATAGTCCAACAGAGGGTGTTGTGGAAGATACTAGAGCTAATAGAGGGTGTTGTGGAGGATATGGTGATCTAATTAAAAACACATAAGTAACATAATAAAAACTAGCTTTGGGATGAAGTTCCTTGAAGGAGGGGTGTATTTCATGCCTCGTATTATTTTTTATTTTATTTTTTTATAATGGGGGAATAAACAACTCGCGGTTCTCGTACTCGCGTGACACGGGGTTGATACCCGTCTAATACCACTATAATCCCAGGTGCTCCACGCAGCCCGCAAGAATGGAGCACAAGTAAATCGGGGTGAGAATCGAACTTGAGACCTCCTTTACACATTTCCTTCCATTTGCACGACACTTTCCAATCGGTCTACACCCCTACGGGCTCATGCCTCGTATTATTAGTAATATATAAATAAATAATAATAATAACATGAATATAATAATTATCCTAAACTGATCGTAATAAGTACTTATATAAATAAATAATAATAAAGAATTATATAATAATTATCATAAAAGGGTCATAATAAGTACTTATTATGGATATTTGGTAATAAAATAAAATGGTAAAATAAGTAACGTTGATTGATGGAGAAACCCTAAAATATAATAAATAATTAAATAAATGAACCTGGGGATTGGGTTCTTTACCATGGATAGACTCTATATAAAGAGGGAAAATAAGGAGAAAGGGACATCGCTCTCTTTTGGTTGAGCTATAGAGAGGACAAGGCTAAGGAATAGTTGGAAAAGTAGTATATTGAGGGCTTGGGGGTGATGTGCTACTAAATATTTAAGTAGCAAGGTATACGGTTGGGTGGAGAGTCATCCCCCACTCCTTGTTGTGGTTTTCATATCAAGGTATTGCTACAATCTCCAATTCCTATACTACATGTATGTTCGTTTCTTCACCACGGGTAAGTACCACATGTTGCTCCTGTAGGTTAAGTAATTTTATTAAAGTTCCCTATGTTGGGTCTATGTATCTTTGAATTGATCATTTTTCTTGTGTCAATTGGGTAGTTATATTTGTTTTAGATCGAGGCATTAGAAACAAGCACCAAGCCAAAGGAAACTGAAACATTTTCATCAAGAAAATTCACAAGCTTGTTTCTAAACAAAATATAGTACACACTCGAGGTCAAACAAATGATTAAAATCCAAGGATATAAACAACATGTTCTCAAGTTTAAACAAAAATATGAAATCCTTAAAAACCCAAAACAATGCAAACATAAAAAAGCTCAAAATCATATCCAAACCAAGATTTAATGTATGTACATTTGCAATATATGAAGTTCTCAACTCTGTTAAGTATTACACTAACTCATTAGAGTAAGGGAATACCAAAATTGAATTGAGAATCAAGACCCAAAATCAGAGTAGGAAGTCTTGAAGGCATTAGGAATTATGCCCTTTTGAAATCAGATTGAGAACTAATGAAAACAAGAAATCAATAATATAAAACTAAATATGATCACGACTTCTTGTCAAAAATAGGTTTCATATGATATGACAATTCAATCAAAATGAAACCCACCTAGTGTCTTAGAATGAGACATGTTGTTAGCAGAAATTCATTTCAAAGAAAAGAAAAAATAATATGCAAACTAGTTATCCTCAAATTATCTAACAAATCCAAAAGAATTCAAGGTTCAATCAAAACCATGAACTTTTCAATAATACTGAATGTAAAGCAAAGAAAATTGAAACCTTATTCTTTAGTTTTAGTTTGCACTAATAATCCCTAAGTTGGATAGAAAATCAAAACCCAAAACAAAAGCAAGAAATTAGAAAGGAGTTTAAATCAAAGAGCGTTCAAATTCCAATAATCTCTTCAACTCAACAAGAGAAATATCTTTACTTTGAAATCAATTGCTTCTAAACCAAAACTAGTGTTTTTTAAATAACGCTACTTTTGAATGCACAATAAGGCAAACATGAAAACTTACTTATTGTTTTAAGAGTCTAGTCATTGAAGTTGATGAAACATAATGAAATTCAAATGTCGAACAAGATTCAAGGGAGCCTCTTCATCCTTTTAAATCGCTCATAGATAGTTAATGCAATTAAGGCAGGAAAACACCCAAAAAATATCTAAGAAGTTGGGAGGATGAGTTAGAGGACTCACATGCCAAAGTAACTTCGACACAATGCAAAGTGACTTTACTCAAACCCTACCCAAATTTACATTGGCTTACATGCAATGTATACTACCATATCTCACAATGATTGATATAAACCCATTTCCATCACAATGACAACGTGTTCCAATCTTTTAATGCAAGATGATAAGGATGTAAGGTTATAAGGTACTACATGTTGATCATCTGGTCACACAGGGATTAGCCAATATAACCACCAATCAATCTCACTAACAAATATAGCCGACAAACCTATGAGAAGAGGAAATATGACTCTAGCCATGAATGCATCCAAATACCCTGCACTAAATTATTTTATATACAAATTTATTGCAAACCTTAGAAATACCATAGTCTATTTTATATTTTTTTGTAACAATAATGAAAAAAACATAAAATCCATTTTTTCAATACTAAAAAAAAATAAAATATATATATATTTTTTACTGCAAGCAAACTAACTTTAAAAACACCAAAATTTTAAAATGTAAAATGCAAATCGTTAGAAACACACATTTTCTCTCTTCTTCCATGTTGACCAAGTTTGATCCCTAGTGAATATTAAGACTAAATTAAATCCATAAATTGAAAATATTCTAAAAAGTTATATATAGAAAATGGTAACCAATATTTATAATAAATAATCTAATTTTAAGGTCACAACCAAGCCAGATATCAAATTGGTATATGAGACCCCCTTGTTTGTGGGAGAAGGGACCCCCTCCATGCAACGATTTGATTACTAAAGTCTACGGAGGTGTACATACCCTACCCATTCTGGATTTGAACCTGTGACATCCTAGGAGAAAACACATGTTCTTAACCATTAGGCCCACTCAAGGTTATCATTTTCTTAACCTTTTCAATTAGATCATCATTATTTATCAAAAATACTCATGTCCCAATTTGGTTATCATTTCAATATTAAAAATTCATTGTATGCCAACCAAATAAAATTTCCCATGTAATGCAATATGAAATGAGATTCACATACATATTCCCAACCATTAGATATTTTGGAATGTATAGCATTCGAGTGATGTAATGTGCCAATTTGAAACATGCATTGGGAAGGTGTCCCACATAAATATTAGAACTCAAATCATATTCCAATATTGAAAAATCATAGTTTAAATTCAAATATTGTGGGTGTAAGGTCTTCGGCTAGATGGTCGCGGATACCCTTGCCCAATTACTTAAGGATATAGAACTTGGTGTTTATCTAGCACCAAAGTTAGGAAAGAGGGCACCTTGGGCATGCGAATGTGCCAAGGGGCTTGCCCAAGTATGAAGCGACCAAGATATTGGGGTTCTTCGGCATGAGGGGCACACCAAGGTTGGGCACGTCAATCCCAAGGGGCATGATGGTTGACGAGCGCATGGGTTCATTTGGACAATCAGGTCTGCAAAGGGGCATGATGATTCATTTGGGCGTTCGGTTATGTGAAGGGGTGTGATGATTCATTTGGACACATGCGTTCACGAAGGATCCCGACACCTCCAAAGGATGCAATGGTGACCTTTGGAGTCCCTATAAGAGAACAAGGGTGCACAACTAAGGAAGGAAAATTTGAATACAAGGAGAGAAAGAGGAGATTTATTGTTATGAGGAAGATGAAGAGGGGAGAGCTCCCTCAAGGAGCCAAGTCTCTCCACTTGGGAGGACTTGTGCTTCCTTGAGGTGGATTCGTTGGACAGATTTGGGAAAACTCGTTTTGGGTCAATTTTGGGGAAGTCTGGAAATGCAAGTCTGTTGGAGGCATGTGTGAGGTAGAACTGAAATATGTGAATTCTATGGAAATGAAGAGATAACAAGTATGTGGTTGATTTTATGAGGTGCACTACAGGAGGTTGTAGAGACGATTGCGGTAGAGATTCTTGGTGATGAATTTGTACATGAGTGTCTTTGTGAGGTGAGGCAAGTCGTGTGACTCTACCAATTTGTAAACCGAGTCGGTAGTGCTCATATTGTAATTGTTTCGCAATAAAAAAGACTTAGTCGGGTGCTAGGCATGGTTTTTTCCACCCACACTATATCTATGTTTCTTTTGTTTGTTATGTTGTGTTTTTCTTGGCTTCTCATGTTCATGGATGCATGCTTAAATATGACTAAGTGTTAGACTATTAACAATTGTCTAAGTATACAAGAGTTTCACTAGAGTAGGAGTGTGACTCATTGGTAGCCTAGAACAGAGTATGGATATGATATAGGTGAAGAGGCGTAGTCCAGATGAAGTATCCTTGGTTTTTCCAAGCAGCCAAGTGAGAAATATTGTAGTGTCACACACCCTCAAGAGGTGTATGATCTTAAGGAACACTGTAGGGATGTGACATATGGTATCAGAGCTTGTTTGTTGCAAATTTTGATGAAGGTGTTGGTGAGATATTCACCACTATGTAAGGTACCACATCTATTATAATAGTTGAAAACATAATATTGCAGATAATAACAACAAAACAACATGATAGATGAAACCACAACACCAAAATAATACATTTATTGGTAGGAAACAATGTTCACTTGCATCTTCCATGGGGCAACCTCCAACAAAGTAGCACTCTATTACAATAATTCTCAAGACAAAAAATTATCATGCCATCGAATCCTATTTATACTAAATCTATCTACCAAAAGAACAATCTAGAGGAAGATCTTCTAGAAGCAGAAGCTTCTATTAGGTCTTTTTACATTTGACTTATTCTTCCTTATTACTAGGCCTTATTAACATTGGTCTGTATTACATGGAAAATATATTATTCTATCTGCGTGAGGATTTAGGGAGGTTAGGTCCCTAACATGCCCTCCCCCTTAAAAAACATCCTTGTCCTTGAGGCTTGAGATGAGGAAGTTGTTGCAAAATGGTAGTTGGCTCCCAGGTGGAATCTACTGGAGTTGTATCTTTCCACTGTACTAACACTTCCTTGATGGTGCGTTGATGGAGACGACGCTCATGTTGGTCCTAGACTACTTGTGGTTGAAACCAGATGGATCCTTCTTCATCCAACTCGGGAAGACTGGTTTGTGTTTTTCACTTAGTTACAATCACCTTCTTTAAGCAGGATACATGAAAAACAAGATGGATCTTAGAATGAATGGGAAAATCTAACTGATAGGACATCTGTCCCACGCGCTTGAGAAATGTATAAGGACCATAAAATTTGGGTGCTAGTTTCTGACAATGGTTAGCCTTGAGTGAAGTCTTATTATAAGGTTGCAGTCGAAGAAACACCTACTCCCCTTCAGCAAAGTGATGTTCTAAGAAACCTTGATCTGCTTGTTGCTTCATGCGATTATGATCCATGACCAAATTCTTTTTGAGGGTATGGAGAATAGCCTCTCGAACTGTAAGAGTTTGGTCAACCGCCAGGATCTTCGAGACATCAGGCATGTGTGAGAGAACTGAAGGTGGATTTTGTCCATATACTGCTTCAAAAGGAGTCATTCAAATAGTTGTATGGTAAGAAATGTTGTACCACCATTCAGCTAGGGGTAAACATTGAGCCCATTGATTTTTCCTTTCATATGTAAAACACCTCAAATATGTTTCCAAGCACTTGTTGACAACTTCATTTTGACCATCAATCTAGGGATGATAGGCGGTGCTAAGATGAAATTGGGTTCCATGTAGCTTGAACAGTTCTTGCCAAAAATTGCTGGTGAAAGTGGGATCTCTGTCAGAAATAATAGAATGAGGCATGCCATGAAGCTTGAAGATGTGATCCTTGAAAATTTGAGCCACAGTGGAGGAGGTAAATGGGCGTTGAAGAGAACATAAATGAGCATACTTGGAAAGACGATCAACTACCACCATGAGGACTAACTTATTGCATGATTAAGGTAAGCCAACAATGAAATCCATAGAGATATCCCTCCAAATGGCAGGTGGAATCGGAAGTGGTTGTAGTGTGCCAGGGGATTTGACAGTTTCACCCTTGTTGCGTTGACAAACATCACATTCTTCCACAAAAGTGTGAACATCATGTTTCATACGATCCTAGAAAAAATAACGTTTGGCCCTGTCATAGGTTTTGGTAAACCCCGAGTGCCCAACTGTGGGTGTAGCATGAAGCTCAAAAAACACCGTGCATTTAATTTGTGATTGTTTACTTAAATACAGATGACCTTTGTAGTGAAGCTCATCATTGTGCCAATAGTACCCTAGGGAAACTGGTGAATTGGCTTGCAATTGTTGGATCAGACATGAAATTTTGGGATCTCGCAGCCACTCCTGGCGAACATCTTGGAGCTTATCTGGTACAATGAAGGAGAGGGAAAAAAGGGATCCTTCATCTTCATATTTTCTTGAAAGAGCGTTAGCAACCACATTGTCTTTTCCTTCCTTGTAAATGATCTCATATTCATATCCAAATAGCTTAGTCACCCATTTTTGTTGCTCCGGGGATGAAAGACGTTGCTCCATAAAATAATTGAGGATTTGATTATCTGTCTTAATTTGGAAGCATTGCCTCGATAGATAAGGACACCAGAGATCAACTGCATGCAAAATAGACATGATTTCCTTTTCATAGATTGATTCGCCCAAATGTCATTCTGATAGTTGTTTGTTGGTAAAGGCCAAAGGCCGACCATCTTCCATAAGGACTTCTCCAATTCCTCTCTCAGAAGCATCACATTCCATGACCAAGGTCTTTGTGAAGTCAGGACAAGAGTGGTGCACATAATCGCCTTCAAGGCTTGAAATAAATGATCAGTTTTTGGAGTCCAAGTGAAAGAATTCTTTTTAAGGAGAGCAGTGAGAGGTACCAAAATATTTCCATAATTCTTAACAAACTTGCGATAATATCACGTTAAACCCAAAAAACCACACAATCTTTTGAGATTCTTAGGGAGAGGTCAATCTTGCATAGCTTCAATCTTCTTAGGATCCACCCTGACACCCACCTTGCCAACAATATGACCCAAGTACTCGACTTCTGAGGCTCCAAAATCACATTTAGATCGTTTGAGGAAAAGTTGGTGCTGAGAGAGTAGATGAAGAACTCAGTCCACATGAGCAAGATGGGCTGGTCAGGTTTTACTATAGATGAGAATATCATAAAAAAAAACTAAGAAAAAATGACGGAGAAAAGGACGAAAGACATGATTCATGAGGCTTTAGAAAGTGGAGGGAGAATTACACAAGCCAAAGGGCATGACCAAGAACTCATAGTGGCCCTCATTGTTGAAGTTTTACTTATATAGCTAGTAGTTACGGTTCTTCTTTATTATTATAATCATTTAGCACATTAGTTGCATAAATAATATCATTAAAAGAGAGGCAATCATGGAAACAATAGAGACACATAGATTATCCTGGGAAACCCCCATGGGGAAGAAAACCCTATAAAAACTCCTCAATATAGATAGACCAGAAAGAAAGCAGAAGATCCTCCCCTACTCCTTCACTAGGAAAGAGTAGTGCACTACTTAACCAAGAGATACCAAGACACAGACCAAGAACCCTCCTTGATGTCACACTTAACTGCAATAGCAGTTCTTCCAAGATTTGCGCACTTCTTCATAGCTGCAAAGCTAGTGTGGTGAGTGTGTAGAAATGAGACACCATCCTCACATATAAATACAAGTTGTGAGTTGGCGCTATGGTTGTGACTCTTCACTTGGTGAAGCCAACTTCTCCTAGAAGTGGCTAAAACAACTTTACAATTACTAGGGGACGAATTTACAAATACCACCATACAAATACATGTTGACCGATCCAAAAAAGGGGATTTGATATTATACAAGACCCGACTTGATCAATCCACAAAAGGGGATTTGATCTATACAATAATGAATCAAATATAAGTAGAATATTTTTCGAAGTTACAATAATTCAACACTCCCCTTAACGAGAAGTGTATTCTATTGACAACATTAATAACAATTGATTGGACTCAATACATCATCAAGAGGAGGGAACATCATCATCGGCATCGAGAACACTATTGGTCATATCTATAAATCATCAGAAGTTTTTCTCATCATCAATATCATCATCATTTGCAGCATGGATATTGAGTAACATCATCATCATTATCAACATGAAGTTGGAACAACAACAACACGAAGCTGGAACATCAACATTTTTATGTGGAAACAGAATGAGGCAGGTGTATCAACAACAACATATGTGGTACTCTGACAGAACGTCCTTACCGGAATTTTGGGATATGCCTAGGAAACATAAGATTCCCTGGGATATAGAATCCTAACTGAGCTACCACTATTGAACACAACTGGCATATACATGCACAGGTACTTTGATAGACCATCCTTACAGACCTTCAGTATCTTCCCATGGATGATCAGTCCCCTAGGATATAAAATCCTAACTTAGCTACCCGTTGTTGGTTAGGATATCATAGTATCGTCAACATCACTCCCCCTTTCGAGGGAGGTCTATCTGGACTACACCAATCTTGTCTCAAAAGTACTCAAACTTCACATGAGACAGAGGATTAATTAACACATCTACAACATGCTCGTATGTGCCAACATGTTCGAGATTTATAGCTCCCTTCTGCACCATGTCATGAATGTAGTGATACTGGATCTCTATGTGCTTCATCTTATCATAGAACATTGAGTTCTTTCTCATATTTATGCAACTTTGTTTATCACATAGAATTATGGTAGCTTATATCTCCAGATCGAATAAACCTGTCAATAGCTTCCGAAGCCATATGGCTTCACAACTGGTGGAACATGTTGCAATGTACTCCGCTTTTGTCATGCTGAGAGAAGTACTGGACT
>JASDQU010100089.1:16217-78390 GCA_032191745.1 Picea mariana
TATATATATATATATATATATATATATATATATATATATATATATATATATATATATATATATATATATATATATATATATATATATATATATATATATATATATATATATATATATATATATCAACAAGTAAATAGTTGTTAGAGATGTTAATTAAATGCTAAAATTCTACCAAATAATGTAAGAGATAGGCTAGCTAAACAATAGTATAACTCTAGTATAGAAGCACGAGACTTTATGAGTGAAACAAGGTTGTAATAAAAAATTATTGCAGAGATATTATTTAGCCTTATGGATGTATAAAAAAAGTTGTTAGAGAAGAAAAATCAGCCACCAAAACTTGCCAAAAATCCACCCAAAAGATGTGCTAGGACTAGTAGATTATCCTAGCAAATTCTTAGCAAATTTTTATGGTTGAAATGTGAATTATAAGTAAGAAAAGGAAATATTTGTTGCAGCCCTAATGGCTGTATATTTTAATTAGTTATAGATCCGAGAAGGCCAAGCCAATCAATATGCCCTAGTGGCCTTGATAAGATCTTAACATGAAGAAATGTTTCCAACTTGAACAAGATCAACATCTCAATAAATCATGTTTACCAAGGCTAACAATTTATTTCTCCAATGCAAAATTTCATATTAGTGCCTCTAATTTTGATGAATGGAGTCTTTATAACACAAGTAAGATCAAAAATTTCCCTATGGGAGTCTTTAAAACATAAGTAAGATCAACAATATCCCTAATATCAACATAATAGATCTAGATAGAAAATACTACACACATTTGCAGAGATAAATTGAGAAAGAAGGAGAGAAAGAATAGAAGAATTTTCATTACCCGTTATGAATAATGAATAATTTACACATGATATACTATGTATAACTCAACCAATGCACACTGGAGGAGAACGAATGCACCATAGTGGTGGTATAGAGTGATATGGACACACACCAGCAGTTACGGGAGTGAACTACCACCTAGTCTAGTCTCTTAGGCAGTTATGGGAGTGAATTGCCACCTAGCTAAGTTAACTAGTCAACTAGTCTTCAGTTAACTAACTGAACAGAGAGTAGTGAGGAGTAGATCAACGAATCAAGGGTAATGTGACAGTCTGGTGATGATCCCAAGGCAAGTGTGCATTAGCATGGTGATGATCCCATTGTTTCATGGTGACAAAACCAATGCAGCATCTAAACTCAACTCAACTAGTCAAACTGAAGTGTCAACTGAAAGAGAATATTCTTCAGGTTGAATATTCTCCCCTAAAATATAGGAGAGTGGATAATGACTAATTATGACTAATAAACAAGGAAAAACCTTAGGAAAAAGAAATCTTAGGTGTGTGTGAAGTAACTCCAACACAATCAATATGCAAATTGCAGGAAATCAAAATGACCTATCTACTTACTTGGGGCCCTGGGGCCATGAATATTAGGTCCTTAAATGTTAGGTAAGTCATATAACCAGTGCAACTAGTTGATCATATCATCAAGGTATATCCTCCTGTGCTTAATTATGTAATACAACAAAGATAACTCAAGCACATAATGAACATGAGCATATATTGACATATAATCATGAAATGAAATGAAACTCATGGAGATGGGTGGCAGGAAAGAAATCCTACTAGAAAGAACATCCACAAGCTCGATTGATCCATCTCTGGATGGGACTATCGTATGTAGATGAAGGCTCATCTATATGAATGCAATTTACCATCTCTTTGTATTTGTGTGTAGCAAGAACAGAAGTTAGGGAAGCTTCAAGTGGATCTTCAACATGATGCATTTCATCGAAGTCTTCTTCATCACTAAAACCATACTTTTATGTGATCATGGAACATAAGGAATTTAATCTATGATACTTTTCAACAAGATATAGTGTCAACAAATCAGTAGGGTTTTCTTCAATGGTCTCTTCATCTACAAGGGCTTGTTCTTTGTCTTCACTTGAAATGTCACTACTTCCTAAATGTTGAGAGGAGGTAACGGATCCCAAGAAGAATTGATGATTTTTCAAACAAGAGGAAATGGGATAAGGCATAGCATTAGGTCTAGGAAAAAACTCGTCTCCTAGACCTAGAAAATGAAGCCTCTTTATTTGCAAATCCTTGCCAAAAGTATTAATATGAAAGTACTTATTTTCATAGCATGAGCCCGAGACTCTTCTGGACTATCCATGACCTGGTTTCGATCAAACTTTGAGCACGAGAGTGGCTGGAAATATTCATAGAAGAAGCTCAGGTCGTCAAAAATATATTCATCACAACTCTCAAGGGATGGTTGAGAATCATCATGATCACATTGCGACAAGTTATCTTCAAATGGAAGAAATAAGTATGTAACCATGTCATCATAAGGTTGCCAAACAACTAAATCATATGTGCATAGAGACCAGTCCTATGAATATGACCAATCAACCCCTTTTTCTTGAGATCTAGCTTCAATGTAGTAAATGGGATCTCTATTAATAATGAAGCAACCCACGGCCCATCGTCTCCCAACCTATATGAAATCATCAATGTGCAGATTGTCCAAGTCAGAGAGGTATTTCACAAAAGAAATTGCATAATTAGGATTGATCACTTATTCATATTCATATGCAGGAGGAAAACAAGGTTGAACGAATTCATCTTCTTCAAGCAGGAGCATGGATTCCAATGTATCCTTCTGCTCATATGGATGTTTCACTTCATCGGGGTCTTCTTCTTCTTGGCAACTCTCTTAATGTATTTTCTCTTTAACCAAGTTTGCAAAATTCTTCAGGTGTCAAAAAGGATCGATCCTAAGATGGAAGGCCTTCCTGGTATCCATACCCTTTTGTCACAGCATTACACGGTGACATTACTCTGAAGTAGGGAATGGAAACCTCTCATGCCATGTTTAGGGTAGGATTCCTTTAATAATTTTGAAGGATAGCATTGTACTCTTCCTTTCTTTGCACACAGAACTTGACTATGAAGTCCTTATTCTGGCATCGTTCAATTAATTGTTCACATAACCCGTCGTCTTCTTATATGTTTTCCTTGAGGCACTCGAAACTTTCCTCATTACTATCATCCTCAATCTCTTCTTTCTGAAATGTGCTTTGATCATACTTTAGAAGAAGTGTTTCTTTCAAGCCTTCAATAAATTATGAAAGAAATGAACATCCCTGGAGAACGTCCTCGAGGTCTTGAATAGTATCTTCTAGATTTTATGGCCCCAATGCTTGAGGAAATCTCGAATAAAAACTATTGAAGAAGAAATATTTTTGGGGCTACAAGAATATCTAATCCAATCTCTTTGAATTTCTTCAAGAGATAAGAGAAACAATTGCATAATCACATCTTCTTGTTCTATCTTGTAGTGCATGATGAATTCATCAAACTCGACGACATGTGAAATAGCTGAGGATGGATCACCATCAAACTTAGGAACACGAATCAACTATTTCATCGGGAATTTATTTGGATACCAATAAACAGATTGAAAATCCAAGGCTTTGTATGCCTCATGAAAATTACACAAATACATATTTCCATCACTTGTATAAATATTTCAATGGAGCCACCAGATGAGCTCAAGGCTCATCAAAGGATAGAAAAGATAATCAGGGAAAAGTGGGTTCTTGGAAGGTGGAGTCACCATATGAGCTTCAAGAAGATCTTATCAAGGGTGGAAGGGGAAAATCCATCAAATGGAGTTTCCAAGAAATCTAGGGGTAAAGTGTTTGGGATGGTATCTTGCCAAAGTGTCGTTAGGGAACGAAAGAGGATTTAAAATCCTCCCCAGAAACGGCACCAAAATGTTATCGCACAAACTGTAGGTTGGGCAAAGCCTAACCCAAACCGCAAGATGGAGACAACTAGGAGAAAACCTACCCACTTTCACCTTAGATAGATATTCCTGTCACTTTTGAGGTGAAGTGATCACCTCAAGGGGGGATCCCAGATAAACCTAGGGGGAAATGAGATGAAATTTGAGATGATGAAATGAATTACCCTATAATTCAAGTTTCTAATTGGAATATGGTTTTAGTGACATGTCTCAGAAGTGGTTTAAGGTTTCCAAGTCTCTGAGTACCTTCGTAAAGTGTGTGTACCTTCTTGAGACACAAGAAAAGCCAAGTGCACAAGCTATACGTTAGGTGGACAAACAAGTTAAACTTGTTGTCCCTATATGCAGCAGTCAACAAATATATATATATATATATATATATATATATATATATATATATATATATATATATATATATATATATATATATATATATATATATATATATNAAATATATATATATATATATATATATATATATATATATATATATATATATATATAAGCAAGTAAATATTTGTTATAGATGTTAAACAAATGTTAAAAGTCTACCAAATGATGCAAGAGATAGGCTAGCTAAACACTAGTATAGCTCTAGTATAAAAGCACAAGACTTTAGCAATGAAACAAGGTTGTAAGAAAAAAATATTGTTGAGATATCTCTCAGCCTTATGGATGTAGAAAACAATTTGTTACAACAGAAAAATCAGCCACCAAAACTTGCCAAAAATCTACCCAAAATATGTGCTAGGACTAGTAGATTATGTTGGCAAATTATTAGCATTTTTTTATTATTGAAATGTGAATTATAAGTAAGAAAAGGAAAGATTTGATGCATCCCTAATGGCTGTAGATTTTAATGAGTTATATCTCCAAGAATACCAAGCCAATCTAGACACCCTAGTGGCCTTGACAAGCTCTTAACATGCAGAAAAGTTTCCAACTTGAACAATATCAATATCTCAATAAATCACATTTACCAAGGAAAACAATTTATTTCTCCAATGCAAAATTTCATATTAGTGTCTTTAAAATTGGGTGTATGGAGTATTTAAAACAAAAGTAAGATCAACAACATCCCTAGGGGTGTAAATCCTCTTACTCCCTAGGGTGTTTCAACCAAACTAGGGTAAATCTAAGAGGGTGTACACACTTGTAATTCTCTTAGAAACCCTTGCCAAAAATGACTTATAAACTTAGCAAATGAGATGAATTTTAATGGAGGGTGTACACAACATACTCCTCCTAGGGTTTCAACAAACAATGACCAAGAATAAGAAAGAAATAACTAACAAATGAAAATTTTCCTTACCAATTCCAAGAGAGAGAGAGATATCAAACCTTGGTTCACCAAGCAAAATACCATCCAAGAGCAAGAACATAAGCCGTCAAGAGGGGTGCACCATTTTAGCTGAAGAATTCACCAAGAAGCATTTTCACAAAAGAGAGATACCATAAATTCCCAAGAGGGCACAAATGTCACCCAATATGTCTTCTCACAATGGGAGAGTTATGATCCAAATGAAATAGAGTTGATCTATATTTACACAAACTGCTCTAAAACATGTTTGTCCACAAAAATTAGGGTAAAAAAAAATATAAGGGGTCAACATCTCTTACCTTTCCCCTTTACAAAAGTAATATTATTTAATTTATAGTTTGCACATAAGAGAAACCCTAAAAACAAGACGTCACCCCTTTTAAGGTAACATTTGGCACTTTTGGTCAAGTCATTGAGTTGTTGAAGGGTGCGTTAGGCCTCCAAATGCCAATTGTATTCAACCAAAGCCTTTATTCCATGATATATGGGCCTCTTATTACACAAAGTGCCACCACCACCACAACCTAGCCCTAGGGTGACGTCAAGCCCTCAAAAGGTTATGTTTTGGCCCTTTCAAGCAAGTTGTTTGGCATGTAGGAGCTCGGTAAGATCTTCCAAGGTTTCCTCTAGGCATCCAAATCCATGTCATCATCATCTAGGGAGTGGGCCCTTGGCATCCAACCGGTGGGATTCAAGCCCCATAAAAGACCAAGCTAGGCTTGTTCCTCCAAACATGTCCACCAACTAGGTCCTACAAAGACAATGAATATGCCCTCCAAAGTTCTCAAGTCAAATGAATCATGATGAGTAAATAAAATCAATAAAATATCCATCTAAGCATGTACATCCAAACTACCTCATCAAAATAAAAAAGTGCACAAATACCCTATGAAATTTTCCAAGTTTAGGTAAGGGAGAGTTGACAAAGCGACCTATTAGGTGAATTTTTCCTCAAGTTTAGGAGTGTTTCCCAAAGAGACCTCTTTCTAAGTCATGTGGACGAGGTGTCATGAATGGGGGGGGATATTTTGGGCATGGGTTTCATGAAATACAAGGGGTTTTAGTGTCTTATCTATGGGTTCCTTTGTAGAGTGTGTGTTGCACCTTCGTTTTCAATGCAACCTTTTTCCAAGCCCATTCATTGTCATTAATTAATTAAGGTCCAAACACTAGGTACTCCCTAGGGTGAATCGATTAGCTTGGGGGGAAATACCAAAGTGTCACTTGAAGGGAGAAGTATGCATAGTTCCATGGGGGTATAGCCTATCTTGTAATGCACTTTTTGTAAATCCCTCAATCAAATGGGACATTTATATTATCCGTTTGATTTTGCGAGTCTTTGATTTTTTAGGAGAGGCATTTCATTTCTCTCAAGACCTATTTTGGTGAGCATACGGAAATTTCATGATTAGGCTTTTATCTTTTTACATATATCTCCCCTTTGGGCCTTCATCCCCTTCTTCCCATGAAATGAGGGACAACCCCTGCTTGGGTCAGTACACCCGAAAATACCAAAAGGTAAGGAGATGAGGGGATGAAATATGGAAAGTGACAAGTATGGTAAGGAATGGCATGATGACTCATCAATGGGACCCCCCAGTACAAAACCTTTCCCCAAGGGTAACCCACCTAATAGGGTTCAATGCCAACCACCAAAGTGAAACATGGAAAAGAGCATAATGTCCAAGCAGACATTACATAATCAAAAATAGTAATAGATGTAACAAACTCAAATGCCTCAAATATTGAAATGACACTCACCATAATACTTGACATGTACCTCATGGAGCAAGACTCAATGTATTTTGGAATCCAGATGATTTGGTGGATATTTTCATGATGAACCTAGAAATGTGGTGGAGAGGTGGTTCTTTGTCTGTTCAAGTGGAAACTATTGGTCAGGTTGTCTCTCGGTGCTCCATGTTTGCAACCTGAGGGCCTCAAGAAATCATCTCCTTAGTTATCACTAGGAGTTGGGGATAAGATGGCCCTTTTACATTAAATAAATATTCACTAGTATCTAATGGGAGTTATTAAAATAGGATGGTGTTGACGGGGTAGAAATTCCCACCAATAGTAAGGGGTACTCCCCGATGCAAAGTTCCAATTAGACTATGCACAGTTTGGTTTAAGAGACCCATCCAAATTCTATCTCAGTTGTCATTATAGTTATGAGGGTGAAGATGGATGGCTATGCAATGCAAATATGTAGATTAAGACTATGTATGAAAAGAAATCTAATCTAATTTTAATCTATCCTATCCTAGCTAGGAGCGAACTATCGTGACTAAATGAGTTGTAATGAAACTAAACTAGGAAGAAACCCCAATGAGATAGGTATAATGAAGGTGCATAGTTAGAAACACTTGCATACAAGTATATAACCAGAGAATTCTAAATTATATTTCTGCATACATCAACACTCAAAAGCTCGGGACATAAAGTATAAGAAAGAGTAAAAAAGATGCAAGAATAGCATAGATTGCATCAGAAAAATCTATAAGAAAACATGCTCTTACAGCCCATGTGAGTAGCTAACATTCTGATGGAAATATTTCACAGCCAACAAAAATGCACATCAGTTCTTCTCTCTATCAAATTTGGCCCTGAGGGTTTCTCAATATTCATTAACCCAATATTTACTCCAAAAATAGGTCATAGAGTGTATACAAAGCTTGAAGAGCCTTTTCAAAGTGGGTCTCTTCCCATATTTATACAGTTATTTCTAACTCCTGAATGTGACTTCTTGTATTCCCTAAATAAATTGTTACAAAAGGAGACCTTTTAGACTCCTTGTCTAGGATTGTGACACATGTAGGGGGGAAAGAAAAAACTGAAGGTGGTTGGAAAAAGACAAAATAGAATGCAATTAACAAGAACTTCTAATTGCTATTTTGTCTTTTTCATGGACTCTTTTCCCTGATATATGTTGTCTACATTTCCAGTTGATCATACAATGTTGATATCTGGTGGTATGTTAATTCCTCGAGGGAATTTGCATGCAGGAATGTGTTGACTTTGAGGGTCTACATATCCTTTGATAACATACCCATGAATGCCTGAATCATAGTATGGAATTTGGTTGGTTGTATGAGATGTTGCTCAATTAAGCCCATCGTTACTATGGTGGCCGACTTGGTGACTTCTCGTATGTGGCTTTTGTTGTCCTATATTTTATCGACCATTTCTTCCATTATGAGATTCTTTCCAAGCTCTTCTGAACGGAGAAGTAGACACCTCTTGTTCAATTATTGTGCTACTTTGTGCAAGCACGAACATATCATCATAGAGCTAATTTTCTCTCTATCCTCCCTTTGTCCAACTTTCTAACAGCGCTCCACTAAATAGAGATCTATTTTTCTCTCTATGCTTGAAGGGCGGGGGAATTCTACTAGCACATCAAGATTTTCTTTAATCCATTCATATATATCATCTATACCCTCTTGTATAGTGTTCATCTATGTATTCTCTGTTTGTACTCTGCTCTTCTCATCAATGATGATGACAAATGTTTCCTAGAACATGTGCATGTGGCATACATGTCAATGATAGCCTCTTCTAGTTATATTATGATCTCCTCTACACTGGCCTTGAAATTTTTCAAACCACCTTCATCGATATTTACTTGCTAGAGTCGTTCCTCTAGTTCTTTGATCCTTGCTTCCTTCTCCAGATTTTGTTGGAATAAATTATGGAAATTATCTTTTGTGGCATTCATGAAATCTGAGCCAATGGAGGCTATGGTGAGGTGAATATTCATTGACATTTCCCATTAAGGGGGTCTGTGTAGGAACTAAAATTGGGTTACCCCATGTCACAGTCACTTTATTCACTTGTTCTTTCACTATCCTTCCATATACTTTGTCATATGTGAATTTCTTTAGGTTGGGTACTTCACTTTGTCTGAATGGAGTACAAAGTCCCAAACCTATCCCACTGAATTATTTATGTCCGTTGGCACCTGCTATTGATATCTCTAGGTTATAGGTGTCCATTGGTTGAGCATCATTATTCCTTGTTTCAATGTCCTTTTTTTTCTCTTCTTCAGCTGTTTTTTGGGGAGCTTCCTTAGTTTCATTTTGTAATGCTTATGTCACTATTGTTGTGTCTATTGTCGCCTTTTTGGTTGTTTCTTTTTGTTCAACTTATTTCTGGGCAATTTTGTTTTTCTTTTTCTTCGATTTGACTACTACTACATCAACTTTGTCCTTGGATTTAGCCTCTTCGGAAATCTTCCTCTTCTTCTTGGTAGCGTCGTTCTTCTTCTTTTCTTCTGGCCTCTTCTCTTTATTTTTCTTCATCGGCAATCCTACCTATGGTATTTCCTTGTCTTTTGAATATGAATTCATCATAAGCCCATATATTACAATGTACTTCCTCTTCTTCCCAAACCTCTGATGTGTATTCCCAAGGCATTCCTATCTTTTTGAATTGTTCTTTGACGACCTTCTTCAAGTCATGCCTACTTAATCTCTCCTTCCCAAAGTGGTACGATAGCATCGTATCTGATTCTTATTGGGATTATTTTGTGTTTGTGAAGAATTATGTGCCGATGTATAATGGAAGTGATGCCCATATATCCTTCTTATCCTAGTAAAGCACTCCCCCTACTTCATTGATCACAATTTGATACGCCACTTCTTGAAGCACTAGTTTGTCTGCTACAAACCTAGGAAGTAGATAGGGGGATTTCATAGCTCTGTATACCCTGATATAAGTGTAGTGTTCCATAAAGTACCAATTACCAATTATCTTGATGAAAATTATTACATTGTTAGTCATACATGGGGCTGGCATGCAAAAAATGAACTCGTAGAACAGATCCAGGAAGTGCTCGCGGATATTTTGGTACTTTGTTCTATACTTGGTGCTCCTATAGCACTTTGAAATATATATGAATGGTCAAGTCTGATAGCTTCCATGCCTAGCCCATATTTAGGTATTGGTGGGCCATGCACTTGATGTCTATGAGGTATGAAGACATATGGGAATTCGGGAAGGTCTCGGGAGGGGCTTCTATAACCGTTGTGATGGATTATGCTAGTTTTGCTAAAAGGATGTCGTCCTAGTTGAACAATGATACTTTTTCTACGCAGTAGTAAATCAAGGGCATATATCATAGGGGGAATTTGCAAGCATTCGTCTCCCCATACATGGCCACCATATATTGATAAGGATTTATTAGTGTAGTCATGGGGTATCTGCAGGTGGGTATGAGCTTGAATTATTTATCTAGATTGTACTAGATGCGTCATAGATCCTTGGTTGTATGCTTGAACTAACCAAGGATTTTTTCAGCTAGCTTCTTGGTCCCCTTCTCGAATGACGCTATAGGTTCTCCCGTGGCATTGTAGATATATTTTTTCCCTAAGTCCACATGTTTAAGTATCCATGTGATGGTGTCAACGCATGGAAATACATCAATGTGGGCTACTACTCTATGTATCCCAGAATTTATGATGTTCTTTAAAATAGTGAGTTTGTCTTGGTCCTCTGCATTAGTGGGGAAATTTTGTTTTTTGAAAATTTGATATACATTGCCCCATCTGAGTATATCTTCTCCCTTTTCTAGGAACCCATATGTATCATTGTACATTGCCCCTGCAATGTGTAATGTCCCCACTAATTTTTTTGAAGTATTTTCTTAGTTTTGTGGTTCATACATTTAAATAAATAGTTTGAATTCAAAGTATTCTACCAATAGTACACATAGTAGATCTAATTTATGTTGATGATTTACCAAAGGAAACAACAATATGGAAACACAAACACCCTTATTGCATTAATGTGTAAGCAGTTGTAATACATTAGAAAATCACAATAACAGAATAGAAAAAATTAAGAGGAACATGATACACATTTTTGTAGGCTATCTTTTCCCTTTGGGGAGATGAATGTTTCGAGATCTAGCTGCCAAATATGTTCACAAAACTCAGCATATTAAACCCACAAAATTATGTGTCTCTATTGTAAGAAATTCGGTCCCTTTTCTTAGTAAATGAATGATGTCCACACATAGATAGATACAACAATAAACCAGGTCCTTTCTAGTTTTAAAACGCCTCCCAACAGTGTTATCCTATGCCATTATTTCTGAATAATTTTCCCAGCAATCAATATCATGTCCCAGCTACATTCCTTAAGAAATGTTCCCAACCTCTAGAAAAGTGCACCCATCCATATAGATATTTGTTGCAGCAATCAAAAATAGCCCCTCAATAAGCTAACTTGTCCCTGATGTAGTGAATTGACCCAATAATGGATGAGTCCACCCCTCCTCTGGGAAATAAAGGTTGTCCACAACCAAAAAAATATCCACAAGGATAAACTTACCCTCCTCGAGCCAAGTCGACTTATGCAAATAAGAAACTCGGTCGCCAAAAGCTTAAACATGGCCACACACAAATAAATCAGCCACCAAAGATAAACTTAGCTACAAATGAAGCTCAATGAAGAAATATGGATGATCTCTTCCCCCCGACCAGCTAGGGTGGATGGTCTCACCACCGAAACCAGTCTTCCAATCTCTCTAGGGTTCTTCGTCCCAAGAGCTAAATCCACAAGAGCTCTCTCAAATTTATTTTAGGAAAATAACAATTGCATAATGATAGAGGGCACCTCATTCCCCTTGTATTCCTTCGTTGACCCTTTTTCAACCCTTTTACCCTCTTAATAATTTAAAGTGAATTTTATCAACTCAATAGTCACTTAGGCACCTTTTTATTAATTACTCAATATCACTTTTCTTTAAAAGTTACTTTTATTCCCTATGACATTAAATAATTAATTAATTAATCTTGTTTCTTCCACTAACTATATCCTATGAGAGTCACTTGGGCTATTACATCAATCTCCTAGAGAGATATTTTGGAAAGGGATAAATTGTCCTCAAGCAACTGCAAGTTAGGATGCTGTTGGATCTGGTCGCTTTCCCATGTGGCATCTTCTACTAGAAACTTTCTCCACTTGAAGAGGTACTCTGTGATCACCTTGTTACATAGTCTCCTCTCCCACACCTCCAAGACCTCCTCGGGAACCAATACTAACTTCCCCTCCTCATCCAATGGGGGTAACTTGGCCAAATAAGTGACTTGTTGTCATAATGCCTTCTTGAGGCATGAAACATGAAACACATTGTGAATTTTACTCCCCTCCGGAAACTCCAACTCATAAGCTACCTCGTCGATCCTATGAACCACTCTATAAGGGCCATAAAAGAAGGGATTAAGCTTTTCTGCACCACTTTTATTTAGGGAAGACTATCGGTATTGTTTTAATATCAAGAATACCAAATCTCCCACTTTGAAAGTGTGCTCTACCATGTGCATGTCTGCATAGGTATTTAGTTTATTCTGGTCCATCTATAATATGTCCTTGAGAGCCTTGAGAATTTCTTGGCTCTCCTAGATCCAATACTTGGCTTTGGGAGCCCTACTATTTCCAAATTCCAAGTCAAAAAAAGAAGGATCATCATAGCCATATAATTCTCGGAATGGTGTCATATTGATGGACATATGATAAGTGGTGTTATAACAATGTTCCCCCAAATGAAACCACTTAATTGATGGTTTTTCGTTTCCCGAACACGTAGTTATGTAAATACCCCTCGAGCCACTTGTTCACAATCTTTGTCTCGCCATCTGTATGAGGGTGGTAACTAGTGTTGGGAGTCATGTGCGAGCCAACCTGAACAACTCCTGCCAAAATGCACTAAGGAACCTGTTTTCTTAGTCACTAACAATGTACTTCAGCAACCCATGGAATCTCAATACCTCCTTTAAGAACAACTATGCTACCTATGTTGCCTTGTATTATGAATATATGGCAAAGAAATGTGAAAAAAATTTCAACCAATCAACCACCACATATATGCATTCTATGCCTTGTACCCTCGGTAAAAATGTAATGAAGTCCATAGATATACTTTCCCACTTTTTCTCTAGGATGGGAAATGGTTGTAGTAATCTCACGGGATGGGTCCGCTCTGACTTGTTTTGCTGACAAGTCACACACTCTCTCACATTCCTCAATACATCATCTTTGAGGCCCTTCCAAGTGAACCTCTCCTTGATCTGCCTGTAATTTCTAAAGTACCTTGAATGCCTTGTCAATGGTGTATCATGCATCACCCTCATAATCTTCTCCTTCAGTGTAGATTTTGGGACTAAGTGTATGTGTTATTTGTTGTAGATGATGTCATCCACCACTTTGTACCTGTCATCTGGTACACTATGATCCATTAGCTCACAAGAAAATTTGTTCTTGGAATACTCCACTAAGATATAATATTTCCAATCAGTTGAAATATCTGCAAGTGAACATATCTTCGGTTTCCTAGAGAGAGCATTAGCAACTGCATTTTTCTTTCCTTTTACATACTCAATGTCAAAGTCATATGCCTACAGTTTTTTAATTGAATTATGTTGCCTTTCATTCAAGTTCTTTTCCCCCAAGAAGTGTCTCAAGTTGCTTTGGTCAGTCTTAACCACAAAATTTCCACCTACTAAGTACTATATAAACTTCACCAAGGCGTGAATTATGGAGATCATTTCCTTGTCATAGATGGATTAGATTCTCTCCAACTTTGTGATATTACTACTCTTGTATGTTATTGGATGCCTTTGTTGCATCAAAATTTCTCCTATCCCCTCACTTGATGCATCACAATCTAGCACAAAGGGTTGAGTGAAATTAGGAAGTGTTAGAACTGGGAAAGTGCTCATCACTTCTTTCATCCTTTAAAATATCCTTTGAGCATCCTCTCTCCACCTAAACGCCCCTTTCTTCATGAGATCTCTGAGTAGAGAAGCAACCTGTAAAAATCCCTTCGCAAACCCCCTGTAGTATTTTCAAATTCCAAAGAAACCATGCAAGTGTGTAAGGTTTTTGGGTGGTTCCCAATATAGTATAGCATGTATATTCTCTCTATGCATATGTACTCCTTGTGCATTAACCATGTGACCCAAGTATAGGATCTATGTCATTCCAAACTCACACTTTGACTCCTTGGCATACAGTGATTGTTCCTCCATGATGCTCAGGATCTCATACATAATGTCCAAGTGTTCCTCCCATGTCCTACTATATATAATAATATCATCAAAGAACATCGGTGCACAAAGCATGAGTTTTTTAGGAAGCGAGAGCTTGGGAATCGTCATTTTCCAAAAATTCTCAGAAGTGAAGCATCCTAGAAGCGTCTTGTGTGTGTGTGTGTGTGTGTGTGTGTGTGTGTGTGTGTGTGTGTGTGTGTGTGTTCAAAACAACATGAAATAAGACAAGTTAGTTGCAGAATATATGAAAACATGCATATTTGTACATAAATATAGATAGAAATGGCATCCATACTATATAGTACATGAGCATCAATGATTAATCATTTGAGCATCAACCATCTAGATTCTAGCAATTACAAACTTACAAACCAACATACAAATTTTTAAGACATATTGATATAATAGAAAGTAGACCATAAACTTATGAAATGAAATCATATATCCAAAAACTATCAACAATAACATGATTCATGACCAAATAGTTATGTTTACAAAATAGGCCATCTACACTAAAGTATGAAGACTGAAAGGTACAAAACAATAAATTTTAAAGTTTAAACTGAGTTAGTTTCCAAATACTATGAATCTATCATCTATAGACTATGACATATAAAGTAATAAAAAATGAGAATCATCAAACAACTATCCCATCCTCCTTCCATTGCTACGGGTATTGTGTGGGCCTCCACGTGGTGGTAGTGTAGAAGTAGATGCATACGTCTGCGACGGAGCTGAAGATGTAGCCCCTATTGTTGTAGCTAGAATCTTGGACATGGGGACCATGGCACTAGATCGGGGTGGCATCTCAACATGATCATCATCATCCAAAAGAACACTCTCCAGTTGTTCTAAAATAAATACTCCATCCTCCACATTATCCTCCTCTTGATTGTTGTCTCAACACCTCAAACTTTTATTCATCTATGCCTCCTCACAGTAATGGGACAACAATCGCAAGTTGTATTGAACATAGGCCAAGATCTCTACCTGACTTACATTCAAGCTATTCAATTTAATGCTATGGACGAAACTATAGGTGCTCCAACACCTCTCTGTAGAAGAAATGTTCACCACTTGTGAAAGCACTTGTATTGCAAAACCTTGCAGTTGTGGGGTAGCACCACCATGCATGTTCCACCACTCAAGAGAACTCAGATTCCCTCAATCTCTAATTGCATGGTTGGTCCAAAAGGCACCATTTCTAAGGATGTAATGGCTCAATTGTATCCTTATGTTTTCACACTCCTCCTCATCCAGGATCAATTTATTTAATGCTTTCATATAACCTGCTTGAACCTATCGATCTTGGTGTGGTATTTTCTTGGTCCCGCCACTAGGTGTTGGTGATGAAATCCATGATACATGATAGTATTTAGGTGTTATCACATATGCTAAGGCATATAGTGGAATATTTAGCATTTCCCATCGCTTTTCCACCTCAACACGGATATGGTTATAGAGGTTGACATCTATCGGCTCAAAAATGTCTTTAATCTTCCCTATCATGTTATATATTTTCTCATACACCTCCCTAATGATTGGTCGATATGAATCTGGAAACTTGATCATGTGATAAATTGGCTTGGTGAATTGCACCTTCTCTATCATTATTGAATTCATCCCATGCATCACTCATCACCATAGCACCCAAAGCTTGTCTCACCTTCAATAGGTGCTTAAAGGTGAGGTAATAGCTAGCAAATCTAGTGTTTTCAATCTTAAGTAGTTGCAACCTAGAGTGAGTGTTGTAGAAGTAATTGACCCTTGTATGCCCGATGATAAATTTGATGAGTTGCTTCCCTCTCTTGTACAATTGATTAATCCATCCACATTCTCTAGTCTTTACAATATCATGCATCAAAAGGTTCAATTTGTGCACCAAACACCCAAACCAAAAGATGTGTGGATGAACTCGCTCAATGATTTTACATGCCCCCTTACAATTTGTTGCATTATCAGTGATTACTTGAATCACAATAGAAGGGCCAACATCATTAATTGTTTTCAAGAGGAGGTCTAAAATGTTTTGGGAAGATGCATTAATTGGAGAGGAGTCATGTGATGCGATAAAATTGCACCGGTATCAAAAACACCAAGAACATTGATCAAATGTTGGTTTCTAACATTTGTCCAACCATCTGATACAATGGATACCCCAACATCTTCCCATTCATCTGTAAACAATGTTAGAGATCTTTGAATTTTATTTTTTTTCCGTGTCAAGTAAGATATTTATAGCTTTTACATAGTTGGGGCTCTTGTATCCTTTGGGGGCTTCGTTGATTTCCTTGACAAGATCATGCCAATAATGGGAGCAAATCACATTGAATGGGATACCACAAGCATAGAGAAACCGAACCACTTTTGCATCCACTGCATTCGTTCCTTCAATATCAAGGAAATTTTCTATTGTTCTTCTAGATCCAGAGGTTCCAGAACCACAAGGAGATAGAGATGTGTTGCCACCAAATCTAGATGAGGCATCAGATTGAAGATTTCTTTTTACCATACTTGTTTTGTGCATCGTCCACTATATTTATACATTTTACTCTCTTCTTCTTGGATATCTTAGGGAAAATTGTTATCCCAATGGACCCCTTATTTTCATCACTCTCCATTACACCACAAATATGCCTCCTCAAACGAGTATATGAACCGGTATAAGTTTTTTCATCATGACAGTTATGAGGAAACAAAAATTTAATGCTTCCACCACATGTCCCCTCCTTAACTTTTGTTACAAATTTCCACAAATATCTCAATAAGTATTTGTGTCCTACATTTGCCTCTTTGTTTCCCTCTTCCTCCTCTTCAAACCCTTCACCAACTTCATATTGTGGTTCATTATGAGAATCACCACTATCATCTTCTTCCTTTCGATGCCTTCTCCCCACCATCACCATGAGAAACAAAAAAGGAATGATAATCCGAAAGAAAACCATTTTCTTCAAGTTTTAGATGAACAACTTGCAATAAAATGAGGGAGAATAAAGAATGGGAAAGAGTAGCAGAGGAGGAAAAAAACATAAACAAAGTTAACCCAAGGAAATGAGGGAGTTGGGGTTTGGGCTGACCTCTTTAGCTCTTGAAACTTGAAACTTGAAACCTTTAGAAGATGGTTTCCTTTGTTCTATCCTCCAAGCTCCTCTTTTCTCACTCTTCCAAGCTCCCCTTTGTTTCTCCTCCAAGCTCTCACAAATATGAACTCTCAAGCTCTATTTTTCTCTCTCCTCTAAGATCAAGGTGAAATAATCAGGAGAATGGAGGGGAAAGAGCTCCTTTATTCTCCTCCTTTCTTTCCCCTCAACCCTAATCCTAAGTTAGGCCCCACCCTCACTCAAAAAAGATATAAAAAAATGTATTCTTTTGTTAAGTCTACAGGTCCCTTAGGAATCGCACGGGCCTTCCCTAAAGCACGCATGAAGCATTCCAGGAAGCGTGCTTCAGAAAGTAGGAAGTGCACTTCAAACTTTCTCAAGTGCACTTCAGAGTAGGACACTTCCAAAACAATAGGCAGCATCTTAAAATGATTCAAAGCGTTCTTCCAAATTTTTGAAGCATGCTTCCAATGGGGCTTCCTGGACGCACCCGCTTGGAGCGAGCTTCAGGGCTTCGAAATGTGGGGGGTGGAATCTTCCTGCAACACTGTCAAAGAATACCAACAAAAACTTCCTCAGTTTTTTTTTAATATGTGGTTCATGCAGAATTGAAATTTGGTTGGTACATTGGTCAACACAAATGGCATGACCAAAAACTCATAATGCCCATAATGGAATCTGAAAATAGTTTTGGTAACATCCTTCTCTCTGAATTTGACATGGTGGTACCCCAATAGAAGATCAATCTTCAAAAATTGAAGATCAATTCATCCAAAAGCTTGTCGATCCTAGGAATAGGGTGCATGTTCTTGATCATCTTCTTATTCAACGCCCTATAATCAATGCACATACACATTGTGCCATCCTTCTTCTTCACCAAAACTATCGAAGAAGCGAATGGGCTAGAGATAGGCCTGATGTGTCCCATCTCTAGCAATTCCTTAATGTCCTTCTCAATATCTTCCTTGAATTTCTTTATATGCCTGTAGGGAGTGGTGATCATAGGTTTTTCTCCCTCTTCCAATTATATAGTGTTCTCAAATCCCCTGTCGGGAGGTCTCCCTGTTGAGTTTTCAAGAGAGATGATATTGTATATTCTTTTTTTATTATTTAATATAAAAAAGGATCACAACTGAAAGATAGATATCCACAGAACAACAAGATATATCCTTGGGGAAACCCTCAAGGGGGACAAAACCCTGCAAACTTTCCTCAGTATAAATTCCTCCAACATGTACAATGTCACACAATTCTCTTTCATGAAATCAAGACGACCCACACACAAACCAAGAATTTCCTCCTAGATAAGTGTGTACTACTCTCTTATACTTATATTCAAATGAGTAATCAAAATGACTCGATATAACTTTTATTTATACTCTAAAATACCTAAAAGACACGATTTATCAATAAACCCTTTCAAAATGAATTATCAATAAACCCTTTCACAACCACTTATCAAGTCAACCTTCTCGAGGTTATGACCAATACAATTACACTTAGGAATAACTTCTGAAATTACATAAAATATCAACACTCCCTCTTAATGAGGAAGGTATTCAATCCGGCACATACTCTAACATTGTCGCCATCCACACGAGCTCATGACCATTGATTGTCGGAAACACAAATCTATACATCATAGGAAATCCATAGTGACTTCACTGCATGCATCCAGGGTCGGTGGGTAGCTCCCCAATAGCTACAACATGTCATCATGAGACTATCCATTTTCTAGCAGAAAAATCATATATCTTACGCATGAAATCCAGTACCCTGCAATAACATATGTACCTCATCTCTTCAGCATGCATCCAAGGCCGGTGGGTATCTCTCTGATGTAGGAGCATCATTGCACCTCAGAACATGCGCCAACACGCAGATGCGCAATGGAGAAAGGGAGAGGCGCTGACCCTTCCATTTTTTAAATTTGAAATCTTATCGAATTCGGATCTTTGTGTTGTAAGGTTGTAAGGATAGATCCACACCTTTTGTATAGGTAGTGGATAGGGTTGCCTTAAATGGTTGCATGTATTAGGCCCAGATCATAGTCAGAACTGGGTAGACATTTATAGAGTGCAGTCGTAGGAGTATTGTGTCGTAACTGAGATAGTGATTTCACTAAGGCGATGGTGAGGATAAGCTCTTAGAGCCCTCACTTTGTAATAAGAAGAATAGGGAGAAGGGTTGAGAGGCATTAGTATGTCTTAGAAGTTCTGAGAGAGAGCTTGAGGGAACTGGGACTCTTTTGCAGTCCAGTTTTTGTGTAAACATCTATATAGATACACAGAGATCATAGAAAAGAAGTTTTTCCTGCATATTGTTGTTCATGTGTTTATGTATTTCATGAATGAATGTTGTAGATGTATGATAAGTTTCATTTACAGTAGGAATATAGATTTATCTATCTTTATTTGAGTTTGAAGTATCATTTTGGGTTATTTAGGTTGTGCAAGGAGTGCACAACAGAACATTGGAGGTTTTGTAGCCAGCACATGTAGTGCACATCTAAACTCTGCGGAGTCAGGGAAGAACGTGCCAGGAGGTCACACCAGAGTGGTCACAAATTCAAAGAAGGAATCTCAAGGTTGTTGGACACCTTAGAGGTAAGACTCTGCAGAGAAGGCACAGAGAGACAGAACTACTGAAGGTTCTGTAGAACTCTGCCACATGGGCATCGAGTGAGTGCAAGGAGTGCACAAGGAGAACTTTGTTTTGAGTTCAGATATAAGAGAAGTGTCGAGGAGAAGACACTCATGGAGTTACTGAATACTCTGTATGCTTAGCAAGGAGTGCTTGAGCATAAGTTGCCAAGAGGGCACATATATCCCTTCAAGGGGTGAAAGGGTTGTTACAGAGTTATTGAACACTCTGGAGGAAGACCTGTGCAAGGAGTGCACCAGTTCAACACTTAGACGAAGTGTTGAAAGACAGCCATCTAAAGGCTAGTCAGAGCACAAGGAGTGTGCCCAGGGATAACTTGTTTCAAGTTCAAAATCTCAGGAGGTCGAGCGCAAAGTGAGTCAAGTGGGCACCAGAAATATTCTAAGGAAGAAGAAAGGTCGAGTCCCTTAGAGACTAAGTGAGTCGAAAGCTCAGAAGGGATAGCACGAGGAGTGTGCAAGAGTGTACTTATTCCACGTCTGGGAAAGAAATCCAAAGCTCAAGAGGAGGAGCGTCCACAGCAATTAGATCAGCTACAGAGGAGGAAATTTGGACTGTTGAATCTCACGTCAAGGCACATAGGAGAGCGTGCAAGAGGGAACAGATCTCATTCGTAGGATCTGAGAGCACGTGGACCGACAGTCATTGGATCCGGAGGAGGTGCACGAGGTTTAGTCCTTTAGAATGCACAGGAGGAGAGTCGACCTGTGAAGATGTTAAATCTCGAAATCATCAGGACCGTCCAACGTCCGAGGACAGGTGGAAACAGATTAGCATTTCACTAACTCGCGACTCAGGGGAGTCAAAGGGAAAATTTCTGAGAACTCACAAAAAGATCCTAGTCGTTGATCGAGGAGAGATCTGGATCATTGATTGTCCAAGGGATAAATATCGACATTTCGGGGATCGAAAGATCTGAGGTGATAAGTCTTTCGACTTCGCGAAATGTGAAGTCCCGAAATTATCAGGATCATCCATCGGGAAGGACACGTGGCGAGCGATTAGCATTTCACTGACTCACACATCAAAAAGGTCAAAAGGTAGACCTATGAGAACTCGTGAAACCTGAGTTCACAGCTTGATTGTGATCATCAGATCAAGGAAGGATCTGTGCCATCATATCTGAAGCATCGGGAGTTCTCGATACGTGAAATTTTGACGTGCTCGGAAGCTGAGCCCCAGGTCGCAGCTAGAGGTCACATTAGGGGGGATCTAGGGACCGTTACCACATTTCGAAGTTTCGGGAATCGAAAGAGTCAGGGTGACTCACATGTAGAATACCCGACACATGAAATCACGAAATGCCTTTCGAGAGGCATGCGGTTAGAGATCATGGTCATATGGAGAGAAGCTTGTGCCTGGTGCCTATCCTCAGAGGCTGAGTTTCACAAGGACTTGTGGATTCATTCGTGGGATTCCAGCGGGGAATCAAAAGATTTGCTTCAGTTCAGAAGAATTTAAGAGGAGCGATCCTTGACCGGGAGGTCAGCGGACCCTGCTGAGGTAGGGGGTCTGCATCAAGTGGTATCAGAGTTGAAATTTGTTTGTAGATTTCAGGCAAAGGAGACAGAGGAGAAAGTTGTTATTTTGTTTGCAGACAACAGACAAAGGAGAGACGGTGAAAGGAGATAGTTTTATACCATCAAGTGGTATCAAAACTGATTTTCGTCTGTAGATTTCATGTGAAGGGGATAAAGGAGATAGACTGGTATCATCAAGAGGTATCAGCATTGATTTTGTCTGTAGATTTCAGGTGAAGGAGATAGAGAAGATAGTATGGCTACATCAAGTAGTATCAAGAGTTGAATTTTGTCTACAAATTGTAGACAAAGGTGAGAAGGTGAAAAGAGACAATCTGATGACATCAAGTGGTATCAGAAAGCAGGAGTTTGCCTGTAGACAGCAGGTGAAGAAGGAAACAGAGTATCGATGCTCTGTAAATATTGTTGCATGGTGTGCATCAAATGATAGATAGCCAGGAGGACTAAAGGCAGAAAAGATGGCTATTGAAGGCCATGAGCATGATCGAAGAGGAGACCACCAGCAGAGGAGTAAAGAAGAAATTGACAAGGAGCTCATTGAAATAAGAGAAATAATGGAACGCCTAACATTGAAGATGCAGTAGGAGACAAAGGTATGTTGGAGGTATGAATGGCCTCTGGACAGGAAAGTAAAATGGCATGTTCAAAATTTGTTGGATAGAAAGTAGCAAAAAGAAGTGAATAAGTGGTTGAGGCACCTTGAAGACCTCAGTGAAACAGAAGAGGAAATGGTTTACATCTATGAACCAGAGACAGGAAGACACCTCAGTGATGAGGAGGAGGTGGGATCAGATGAAGATCTCATATACTGTCAGGCGAGAAGAAATGGAATTTTGAGTTGCCAGGTGGGTAATGGAAAGAGACCAGGTGGAGGTCTCTAATACTACCAGAGAAGCAGTGTCGAAAGTTCAGATTTCCAAGTGGGCAATGAGATGGGATTGATTGATTTTGTAGACTTCCAGGTGAGCAGTAGAAAATTCCCAAATTGCCAGGTGGGCAGTGAGAAAGAAATGAGACTATTTGAAAGTCTCAGGAGCTCAGAAGTGAGTTCAAGTCAGCAAGGAGTGCTGATAGATGAATATTCTTGTGGGTTTGCAGACCATGTGAATGAATACGATGAGAATTTAAATACTTCCATCACAAAGGAAGAGGATCAGAGAAGTGTTCTGATCATTGGGGGAATTTGAATATTCCTACCAGATAGCCCAAGGGAGGCCAGAGTATGTGTTGCAGATGCAACAACAAAAGAAGGATAGCTAGCGGTGACTGTCAAGATGAAGGAGCAAATATCATAAGTTGCCCAAGGAGAAGAGAAAGAAATGGAGCAGACACTTATGTCTACCCCAACAGAAGGAGAAGAGAATTTAGCATAACTACACAAAATTTTCAGCTAGGAAGCTGAAACGGAGATGACTGCAGCAATGGAACCTGCAGCAGAAGAGAAAGTAGATAGCATGGAATTTTCTGATCTCTATGAAGAACTAGAATCCCTAGAGAGAAGGGTGATAGTTCAAAGCTTGCACATCTGACAGATCAAATTGGAAGCAGGTAGAGGAGCATACCAGCCTGGGGAGAAGCTGGAAGAAGTTGCACTTGAACCAACACAAGAGGAGCTGACAGAAGGAAATTTGTCAGAGAAGGAAGTTAGGCAGCAGCTTAGTGATGAGGCAACAAGGTGGCAAGATAAGGCCATAGGAGATGAAAACATCAAGGGAGATCAGGCTGATCTACCCATTGACAAGGAGGAAGTGTAGGAGAGAAGACTGCATACGAAGAGCCATCCACTGGAGCAGCTGGAAAGAGTGATAGAGGATATCAAGAAGCTGATTTTGAGGTCAATAGAAGCATTCATCCAAGGGAAGTTGAACAGAGTAGAGCCTGCCATAGCATCAGGGAAGAAACAAAAGAAGAAGCAGCAACACAGCTGGAGAGGAGCAAGAGGACAGCTCCAAGGGAAAGTTTTGGATCCAGGAGGATTTCAACACTGGAGAGGAGGAGCTCACAATTTTACCAGCAGTGGAGTATGATGCAGGAGCATCGCTCCACCTCAGCACATGCGCCAACATGCAGACACACAATGGAGAAAGGGAGAGGCGTCGACCCTCCCATTTTTTAAATTTGAAATCTTATCCATTACGGATCTTTGTGTTGTAAGGTTGTAAGGATCGAGTTGCACCTTTTGTACAGGTAGTGGATAGGGTTTCTTTAAATGGTTGTCTATAGCAGGCCCAGATCATAGTTAGGACTGGGTAGACATTTATGGAGTGCAGTTGTAGGAGTATGGTGTCGTAACTGAGATAGCGATGGCACTAAGGCGATGGTGAGGATAAGCTCATAGAGCCCTCACTTTGTAATAAGAAGAATAGGGAGAAGGGTAGAGAGGCATTAAAGGTCTTATAAGTTATGAGAGAGAGCTTGAGAGAACTCGGACTTTGTTGCAGTCCAGTTTTTATGTAAACAATTGTATAGATACTCAGAGATAATAGAAAAGCAGTTTTTCCTGCATATTGTTGTTCATGTATTTATGTATTTCATGAATGAATGTTGTATATGTATGATAAGTTTCATTTACAGTAGGAAGATATATTTCTCTATCTTTATTGGAGTTTGAAGTATCATTCTAGGTTCTTTAGGTTGTGCAAGGAGTGCACAACAGAACATTGGAGGTTTTGTAGCCAGCGCAACGAGTGCGCATATGAACTCTGCGGATTCAAGGAAGAACATTCCAAGAGGGCACACCAGAGTGGTCATGAATTCAAAGAAGGAATCTCAAGGTTGTTGGACACCTTAGAGGTAAGACTGTGCAGAGAAGGCATAGAGAGACATAACTACTAAAGGTTCTATAGAACTCTGCCAAGTGGGAATCGAGTGAGTGCAAGGAGTGCACAAGGAGAACTATGTTTCAAGTTCAGGGATATGAGAAGTGTCAAGGAGAAGACACTCACAGAGTTACTAGATACTCTATAAGCTCGGCAAGGAGTGCTTGAGCATAATTTGCCAAGAGGGCACTTATATCCCTTCAAGGGGTGAAAAGTTTGTTACAGAGTTTTTGAACACTCTAGAGGAAGACTTGTGCAAGGAGTGCACCAAGCCAACACTCAGACGAAGTGTTGAAAGACAGTCATCTGAAGGCTAGTCAGAGCACAAGGAGTGTGTGCAGGGAGAACTTGTTTCAAGTCTGAAAGCTAAGGAGGTCGAGCGCAAAGTGCGTCAGGTGGGCACCAGAAATCTTCTAAGGAAGAAGAAATGTTGAGTCCCTTAGAGGTTGAGTGATTCGAAATCTCAGAAGGGATAGCACAAGGAGTGTGTAAGAGTGGACTTATTCCATGTCTGGGAAGAAATCCAAAGCTCAGGAGGAGGAGCATATGCAGCCTTTAGATCAGCTGCAGAGGAGGAAATATGGACCATTGAATCTGATGTCCAGACACACAAGATAATGCACAAGAGGGAATAGATCTCATTCGTAGGATCTGGGAGCACATGGACCGACATTCGTTTGATCTGGAGGAGGTGCACGAGGTTAAGTCCTTTAGAGTGCACAGGAGGAGAGCCAACTTGCGAAGACACCAAGTCCCGAAATCATCAGGACCATCCATCGTCCAAGGACAGGTGACAACATATCATCATTTCGTTGACTCGCGACTTAGAGGATTCAAAGGGTAAATTTGCGATAACTCATGAAAAGATCCCAGTCATTGATCGAGGAGATATCTGGACCGTTGATTGTCCAAGGGTGAAATATCGGCATTTCGAGGATCGAAAGATCTAAGATGAAAAGTATTTCGACTTCGTGAAACGTGAAGTCCCAAAATCATCGAGATCATCCATCAGGAAGGACACGTGGCAATCGATCAGCATTTCGCTGAATCGCACATCAGAAAGGTCAAAAGGTAGACCTATGAGAACTCGTGAAACCCGAGTTCATGACTTGATCGTGACCGTCGGATCGAGGAAGGATCTGGGTCATTAGATCTGAAGCATTGGGAGTTCCCGATGCACAAAATTTTGATGCGCTCGGAAGTTGAGCCCCAGGTCGCAGCTAGAGGTCACATTAGTGGGGAGCTAGGGACCATTATTCCATTTCAGAGTTTCGAAAATCAGAAGAGTCGGGGTGACTCACATGTAGAATACCTGACACACGAAATCGTGAAATGTCTTTCGAGAGGCGTTCGGTCACATCCCATGGTCGCGTGGAGAGAAGATTGCGCGTAGTGCCTATTCGCACAGGTCGAGTTTCAAAAGGACCTATGGATTTTTTCGTGGGATTCTAGCAGGGAATCGAAAGAGCCGCTTCAACTAAGAGGAATTTAAGAGGAATGATCCTTGACCGGGAGGTCAGTGGACCCTACCGAGGTAGGGGGTCCGCATCACTCTCCAATAGCTACAACATGTCATCATGACATCCACTACCCTGCGATAACATCTGAAGCCATCACTCCCTATGAAGAGGGACTATGTTGAGCTTGTCCCTAAAGTACTCAAACTTTGTCCTTGACAACGACTTTGTTAGCACATCCACAACCTACTCATCGATAGCCACATATTGTATCCTCACTGTTCCCTTTTGCACCATATCCTTTATATAGTGATACTTGATTTTGATATGCTTCGACCTATCATGAAACATCGAGTTACATGAAAAAATTATACAACTCTGGTTGTCGCAAAAGATACAGGTCACCTCCATCACAATATCGAATAATCCGATCAGAAATTTTTGAAGCCACAGTGCTTAGCAACTTGTTGCACATGCTACCACACACTATGCCTCAGTCGTACTAAGTGCTACACATGAATTTTTCTTATTGATCAATGAAATCATATCGGATCCCAAAGTGAAGCAACATTCTAATGTATTTTTTTGGTTTGCAACACTACTGGCCCAATCTGAATCTAAATATCCAAGTAGATTGATCTCACTTTATTCAATATACTTGATCCTATAATCCATTGTACCTTTAAGGTACATCATCACATGTTTTACTGCAATCAGGTGAACACGTCTGGGCTCAACCGTGTACTGACTTAGGGTGTTCGCAACAAAACATATATTTGGTCATGTATTCACCAAATACATCAATGATCCAATCATATCCATGTATAATGTAGCATCCACAACATCTAAATGTGTATCATCTAGCAACTTCATATTTGATCCCATCAATGTAGCCATCGGTTTACAATCCAACATCCCGAACCTCTTCAATATCTCCACAACATACTTCCCTTGATTCAAAAACATCTCATCAGTTCTCTATCAAACCTCTAGTCCCAAGAATTAGTGCATCATATCTAGGCCAACTCCCTCCTTTTATGATAACCCTCTTGCCACAAATCTCCATATGTTTTAGGGCCTTTTGGTTCCATTTCCAGAATATTTTATGCTACATGTTTTCCCATCTCCATATTGTCATTGACTCTGCAACCCATAAGCAAGTTCCTCCACACTATTGAGCCACATTCAAGTGGCATTTCCTTGATTAAGTTCTCTTGCTCATCCAAGCATCCATCACAACCAAGGAGGTCCACCATGTAGGCATAATGTTCCACTCTTGGAATGATGCCATAATCTTGACTTATAGAGTGAAAGTACTCATGGCCTTTGTTTACTAGGCCCTCTTGGCTACATGTATATAAAACACCGACTAAGGTAATATGGTCTTCCCTAATTCCGTAATATCTCATTTCTTCAAAGAGTTTGAAGACTTCATTGGCATACCCAAGCATGGCATATCCTGATATGGTTCAATTTCATGAGGCCAAGTCTTTGTCAAACACTTCACGTGCCTCCTCTATACTCCCACATTTGGCATACATATTAACAACGACACTTCCAACAAACGCATCTTTCCCAAATATAGTTTTAATAATGTGGGCATGAGCCTCCTTGCCACATATGTGTTGAGTGAACCAAATTTCTCCCAGTCTGGACCTTTCTCCATTATCTTCCACTTTTCCTCTTTGAAATTGTAAAAAAATGTCAGCGATAGAGAAGAAGACAAGACGACAAGTTTGAAAATGCAATTCCCAATGACGCCATTCCCTACAAACAAATTCCTTCGGCAATTTGGAAATTCCAATGCTCCCGGGGAAATAGAGTGTTGACTTCCAACCAGGTAGACACCCATCAACCTTCTTTAAAACACAAGAACCCATCACCAAAAAAAATTAGATCCGCCACCTCTGGTTTTTGCACATCACATTGTTGAGGAAAATGTATGAAGAACCTTACTCAAGCATTTTCAGATCTTTCCAAGCTAAGTAAATATAGTTGGGAATGTCACCCAAAGTTTATAGCCTTTAATTCAAAACAATCTCTTAATCCACAAATAATATGTACTAAAGACTAAGACTAATTTTATATGTTATATGTAACTATGTAAAAGAAAGAAAGAAAATATATACATAAGTGTGTACAGGAAAAGAGATGAGAACGAAAGTAAAATATGAACAATATCATTAAGATACACATGTGAAACTGAAATCAAAGATCTAATTTTTATATTAATTTCATTCTAAGATACAAAGCAAAATTATCTTTACAAACCTCTGTGAGGGTGGGACCAAAGTAAGATTTAGAAGTCTTCGATGGACACTATACAAAAAGACTCTAACAAAAAAAGAAACTAAAACTAAATATATGGATCATCTTGCCATAAAAGTTTTGTCACTTGACTCTGCAAAATATCCTTTATCAGACATGAAATCTAATCCATAAACAAACAAGAACACACAGACCGCCAAGAAAGATCATAACCTTTAGAAACAAGTTGTTGAAAGATATGATTCAGTTTTGAATCTTGTTTCCTTCAATGAGACCCTGTTGTCATCAAGATGGTTTAGCTTTCTAGTAAACTCGAAATGAATGAAAAAAAGGAAGTATCTCACAAGAATAGGGCAAACCTTATATCATAAGTTCTCCTTATGTTCTCTCCTCCCTTTGTCTCTTCAATTGATTGAACTTGTATTCTTCTTCAAACAAGTTATGCTAGTTCAACTACCTTTCTTTTGTTAATCTTTAGTTAGCTTAACCACTAGTTTGAGACAAATAGATAATAATAAAATAAACATGGGTCTATTAAATAATAACTGAATAGGTGGGACCCCTAATCTCTTTGTTAAATTTTAACAAAATATGACTCCTCCTTGTTACTCCCTTTTTATTGACTTCAATAATCAGCATAATGTGAAATATAATAACCCAATATATGCTTCAACATTTGCCTTCTAACTCACTTTCATATAAATAGTCAAAATTTTTATTATTAAGAAAATAAAACATGATTGTTGACCAAAAATAGGATAATATCCATGTTGTCCAAAACCTTTTGTCTAAATATATGTTTGTTGTCCAAAAAAATAGTATGTTTCCATACCAATAACAACATCAAAATACATATTTTTTATGAGAGGTGGTTTGCCTCTTTTCACTACTTCCCTCTTTTGATCTTTCAATTGTTTTTCCTTCTATTGCAGCCTTAGGCTGATTGGAACCTTGAAGATGGATTTTTCTAATGACGTGGGAGCAATTGTCTTTTAGGTGAAGATGGGAGGACATTGATTCAGAGGAATTTTCGGAAGAGTTGGGGGAATTGGCCACTGGGTAGGCGAAACTATGTGATCAGATTGGGCATTTGTATTGAATGGCGGTGGATGAGGAGGCAATGGCAACGATACTGTATGCCAACCATTATGAGGTGCAGCAGGATGATGGATGATATTTTTCCAACCATCATTGGAAGGTGGTTATGGTTGCATAGAAACGTGAGGGGGAACACGGATAAAAGAGAATTTTTTATGTGGCTGGAAAGGAGTCCTCTCAAGTCGAGGTTGGAGAATCCCTTGGCCAACTAGGTTGAAGAACCCATCTTGAAAAAGTTGATTTAATTATTGCAGATCAGCATCAAAAATGTATTGAGAATCATGACCTTCTATGGCCTCTTTGCCAATTGTTTCCTCTACCTCTATTTTCACCTTTTCCATTGCTTCCCTTGCTAAAAATACTCATCCTGAAGCAATATTTCAATCAGAATATGAAAACTTTTAACAATCCATTCACTAATACTCTACCTAAATAAAATCAAGATCTTGGCTCTATTATTCACAGCAAAATCATATGCAATCCATCCATGATACAATCCACCAAATACTGAATTTAATAATTAATTGCAAATGTACAGGGAATTACAAGGTTCTTGGGAATATGGGGGGACTTCGTAATGAATGAAAAATGGTATCATGATGAGAAAGAACAAATGGATGTTGTTCAAGCAAAATGGAGAGCCTTTCCCTTATAAAACAATTCCTTCATATTGAAACATTCACTCAAATCATCATCCAAATCCTTTGAATGAATTTATAATAAAAAAACAGGGAAGTGAATTAAATATTATTGGGAGAATGATGGGAATATAATGAGCGAAAAGTGATATCATGGACGGGAATAAAATGGTTATTGTTGCATTAAATAAAATATCATTCATTAATTCTATAGTTCATAATAATATTATTTGCTGGAAACATTTTGCCACTATTCGCCAAGCCGATTTAGAAAGCAAGAATCCCCTTAACCAAATCTTATTCGAGCCACAACCATTTCTTTTATAACACTTCATCATACAACATCCATGAACTACAACCTTTAAACTGTTTAATATCAAATTCGAGGAAAATTCCAGAACTGCCAACTTTCATAATCTTCCTTTTCTTTTTTCAAACCATAGATGTTATTTTAAAATGGTAAAGTGATATGTACGATACCAATAACAAATAATTTTGTCTTGGCAATAATCATAACTAAAATATTTTAAATTTGCATGAAAGACTGAAAGGAATCACAAGGACCTTTCCACGGTGCATCAAAATTTTCGCTATAACCTTAAATCATTAGCAGTGAAACCAAAGTGGCTTGAAAACCCCAGTGTTAGTTTAATAATCACAACTCATATTAACTTCAGAAGTCAACCGAATTCCTCGTGGATAAATAACACAGTGAGCACACGATTTTGTGGTTTCAAATCAATGTTTTGACTATTGGGGCAAGAAACAAGACTTCAAATTATTTACGTGTTTGAATTCAATTGGAAATAAGGCCTGCAACGAAATAGAGTAGGTGTGAGGTTTGCGGTGCATCCCATAAGCACAACGATAATAATTCCTTCCCAAAAATAATTTACTATCAAACTTCCAAGGCAACAACATTTACCACATACAATTTTTCCAATTCTAGGTCTGGCTAGGGTAATATAAGAAACCTTCATTGCCCTTTTCTTTTACATAAAAAGAGAACACTTTAGAATTTAGTCATAGAATCTGAGCAAACACAAACTTAATTGTTGTAAAAACATTTTCCAACAGTACAATTGCCAACATTTGTTCCAAACGTAACCAATCCATATAATCCAACAAGAGTAGAACGTCAAACAATAATTCAGGTTCAAATCAATTTTACGCCAACGGGAAAGGAAATACGATCACACTGCATTTTATATGGCCAAAATGCAAACAATACACTGTATATTTTGTATTGCAGCACAATGGTAGAAAATCCCATAAGAACTACTTAATAGGCATACCCACAATATATGGTTCAGGATGAGTCACGACCATACATTTGTGCATCCTCTAGGGACGGCTCCATCTCTTTTTCATACATATTCGTTACCATTTTACTTGGATGAGGTCATGCTCGACAAGGAAGTCACCTTGTGGCCTAGGGTTACGGTCAAAAAGAAGAAGACATGAGTCTCCTATGTGTTGCCCACAATTTTCCAAAATTATGCTCCAGCGGAGACATCAGATGCAGGCCCTATCATGAGAAAGAGAACCCGGACACCATCCATCTCAGAGGAAGACGAATATGAAGGTGAAGAGGAAGTTTTTTCAAGCGACACAATTCAAATTCTATTTTCCTGCATTCCCAACGATGCCACAATATCAAGTAAGCATCTTTGTGAGGTCCTGACTTCAATTTTTCCTCGGAAGAAGCTTTGTACCAAATCTCCATCCCAATCCCCCAGTGATACTACCATTGTTGAATCCACCTCCCTTTCCTTCATCCCACCACAAGCTCACACCACTCTGCTTCCTTCACATACCAACTTCCTTTAATTGCATACTGCCCCACCCTGGACGCACACTAGACTGCCCACCCCATCCACTTCACCCTCCACACCTGTCATCATCCATATTATTGATGACCCTCTAGTGTAGCTCCCATTTACCACTATCATCAAGGAAGCTACCACTCCACAAAACAGTGGTACCACCATTGTCCCGCACACGACACTCGCATTCCCATCCCATAACTTGTTTGACACAATTTTACCAAACTTTACTACCCATCCCACCACCACTGTCCATACTATGGGTCCATTCCCTTCCACTTCTCCTCAGATCTCAGAATTCCTAGTCCCCCTACACATGAATCTCGAAACGGTCTCTCATTCACAACCAGATATAAGGCCTGAAACCCATATTCTGATGGATGAGGACCCTCCACGGGACCAGCTAGACACCCAGGATGATATTCAGTCAGCACATAGCATTATGTCTATTAAGGAACAAATTGCACCTCTGCTACATGACCCTCACCAGTGGCAAGATATATTGGAGCTTTGCTGGGAGAAAACATAGGTGCTTACAACACTTTCATTGGAGGTCACAGAATAGATTGTGCAAAGCCTCAAAACCCACTAACCTACCCCTGATGGTTCTAGTACCCCCATCTTTTTTGAGCGTTTTATTGCAAGTGATCAGTCACTCGCTTCACAGTCGCCTTTGGACTCCATTTCCATCAGTGGAGAGTTGTCCACATGGGATACACCACATATTTTTCACCTTATCAGGGCTTCCACGGACCAGCTACAGTAGACGATCACAACAGTTGAGCATACAAACCAATCCCTCACTCAGCAAAAGGAATCTTTGAGAGAGGTTTCCAATGAAGCCATTGTCACCAAAGAAATGGAGTAGAAATTGCAGGAGTAGGCTTAATACACTGTTGCATCCATCACCAACAAATTTGCTCAAGTTTAGCCTTCCTTCCGCCAGGTCATTCCTGAAATACCAGAAGATATCACACCAATTGTGCCACCTGATAGAGTTGACCTCATTGTTGGTGCATGGTCCCAGTTGGTATCCAAGGCAGATACCCTGCAACATGAGGTATCCATGTTCAATTTAAAGGGAAAGGAGAAACTCAAAGATCTCCTTTAGAATCTTACACATGCAGTCACTAAGGGCACCAATATCAAGTCCTCGCTTCATTCCCAGACCAAGGAATATCGTCGACTCTTCAATATGGTCACAAATTGGGTTGGCTTGTTGGACCAATGCAGTAAGTCTATCGAAGAGTTGCACACTAGTCTTTAGTAGATGCATGCAGAATCCAAGGCCATTGTTGACCCTATTGAGAAAGAGGTTAAGTTTGTTGAGATACAAGCTATGGGTGATAGGTTAGATGCCATGGATGATGCTAACCAAGCTATGAAGACAATGCTTCGTCAATTCAGACCTACCATCCAAGCTAAGTATGTTCTGTTCTAACAGTTGGAATCCCTTGTTGAAACAAAGTGGGATGCTTTGTTGGCTACAAAGCTCGAGGTGCCTAATGTCAATGTCGCACAGGAATTTGTTGCAGGCGCATCGATTTTGGAAAGGAAATGGTAGGATTGGGTCATGCACTATGATCATTTTCGTCCACATTCCCTTGCCATTGTGCCAGAGTTGGGCCCTCCATTTGTATAAGGCCAGAAGAATGAACCATCAGTTTGACTAGGGACAAGTCAAAGATTATGGTCAAGGCCTGTTGGGCCCTCCATTTTGAAGATCTCCCAATTTTGCGGAAATATTAACTTTGTGCGGAACAATAGACCACATCAGCGAGAAATCTAGGTGGCAGAAAGCTACCTGACAGTAGGCCAGCAGTCAATACAGATTAGATGCTAACGGGAGGAGGAAGCAGAAAGGTCAAGAAGATTTGAAAGCAAGAAAATACAAAGAGGGAAAGCAATAGAAATGAAATCAAGAAACCATAGAAGCGAAATAAAGAAAAAACCAAGAAAACGTTACAAATTGGGAAAAATGTAATGGGAAAGGGTGATTTGGTGAGAATTCCTCCAGTATACAACAGAGGACTTTGAGGGAAAGTATTCCATGTATATTGGAGACAATTGTACTAAATGTGATGAAATTCTTCGGAGGATAAGATGGAAACTCCTCCGGTAATACTGAATGAGTTTATGCGAACTCCTCTAATCAAACTGGAGGAGTTGGCATGAAGTTGCATGGTAACGACTTGGCACTTTGGGCCAATTTACAAGAAGAGATCTGGTGACTACCAGAGAATTTGGAGGGAAATCCTCTGGTATATATCAGAGGAGTTTACATTAACTTGTCCAAAAAATAGAAACTTGTCTCCAAAACGAATTTGCTTAAGTGTTAAAACCAAAATGCAATTTAGACCAGACCAAGCAAATCTAAAGTGACTTGTTTATAAAGAGGAGTAACCATGCTCGACTATTAAAGAAAACCCAAGTCAATAAGTTTCCCAAAACGAGAGAAGGGGCTCCATTTTCTTGGGTGAGGGATTTTCAAGTAAGGAACACGAAAAAAAGGAGGGATTTTGGTGTCCAGCACAACATATGGCCACATACAACAATTGACTAAGTCCTAGGTAGCCTAAACTAGCGAGGATAGGATAAGACCCTAACATGCCCTCCCCCTTAAAAATCAACATAGTTATCCTCAAGGGTGAAGATAAGGAAATTTCTACAAAATTGTGGTTGGTTTCCATGTGGCATATTCAAGTGGCATGTATTTATTTCCATTTGATCAGTACTTCATATATTATGCACTGGCACAATTGATTATCTCTATTGTCCAATACTGCTTTTGGGTGAAGCCAAATGAAGCCTTCTTCATCACGTTCTAGTAATATGGTTTGTACCTTGTACTTCAATCTGGCAACCTTCCTTAGAAAATACACTTGAAATACTAGATGAATCTTGGAGTTGGCTAGAAGATCCAATTTGTAGACTTCTTATCTAATGCATTGGATGATTTCATAGGGTCCATAAGGTCCATAGAACATTGTATTTGAGTGATGTTTGTTTATAGGATTGAAGGAAGAGAAAAAATTGATCCCTTGTTGCAAAAGAATGTTTAAAGTGATGTTGGTCTACTTGTTACTTCATTGTTTTTTTATCCATAGCCAAATTGTCATTCAATATGCAGGGAATGGATTCTATAGTGTGGAGTGTGTTATCCATTGCCTAAGCCTTGGAGGTGCCTGGTAAATATGAAGTGAATGAAAATGGTTTTTGGCCATATATAGCTTCATATGAGGTCATTTTTGTAGCTCCATGATAAGAGGTATGGTACCATCATTATACAAGGGGAAGCAGTGTGCCCATTGGTGTGGTTTTTTAGAAGTAAAGAATCATAAATAGGTTTCTAAGCACATGTTGACACTTCTGTTTGACCATCTATTTACGGTGATATGTAGTGCACATGTTCAACTAGGCACCTTGTATTTTAAATAACTCTTACAAAATTTTCTTGAAAAGGTAGGGTCCTAATTCAAGACAATGGAAGTGGGCATGCCATGTAACTTAAAAATCTAATCCAAGAAGACTCGAGCAACTAAAGAGGGGGTAAATGGATGTGTTAAGACACAAAAATGAGCATATTTGGAAAGATGACTAACTACCACCATGATCATGGATTTGTTTCCCACCCTTGGAATCCCCATTATAAAATCGATATAGATTTCAGTCCATATATGTGTTGGGATTAGTAGTGGTTGCAATGCCCCGTGAATATTTATTATCTCACCTTGTTTGTTTGGTAAGTGTCACATGTTTCCACAAATATTGGATGTCAATTTTTGTGCCTTCCTAAAAAAACGAGCATTTAGTTCATTCATATGTTTTATGAAATCTAGAGTGACGTGTTGTAGGTGATGAATGAAGTTCCTCCAATACCCTTTGTTTTAAGAAAGAATTATTTACTAGAACAATGCACCCTTTATATCTCAATGTATCTAATTACCATATATTGGAGGGTTGGGATTTTCCTGAATCCTATGAATGATTTGAATAATTTTAATCGAGAGTATGGCTATAAACTTAACCCATCTTGGAAACCCACTATCCATCATCTTACCCACTAAATGTTTTTCAACATCTTACTCTTTTTATCCCATTTAATTATCCCTTTTAAATTTGTTTTATCCTTCTTAATCGATATTTCCTTTATTCTAAAAAAATTTAAATTTTCATTTTCATTTCTTCTAAATTAATTTTGAAAATTTTAAAGTTTTATTCTTCCAATTCCCTTATTGCAAGGTTTTATTTTTAACCTTTTTTCAAATATTCTTTTATGTACCCCCTTTGCATTACTCTTCTAGAATCCTATTCATTTTTCCTTTATTCTCTTTTCAATTCCTCACGATTACTCATTTTATCCCATTTAATTCCCCAATTCATCCTTATGGATCATTTATTATAAATAAATGAGTTTTCCTTGGTTTCTTAATGTTATATTATTCACTAATACTGAGAGGGGGGGTGAATCAGTATTAGGCACTTTTTACCACTTTTAATCACAATATGCAAGCATTTAAGAGATCAACAATTTATCACTTATGATTTCATTCAAGATACCATAAACATATAACCACAAATACACAATACTCAAGAATTTTACATGGAAACCCAAATGGGAGAAAACCACATAATCATTTCTTATATATCATAAGATTACATTCATAGGAAGCACCAACTTCCAAAATTCTCTAGCACCAATGTTGGTGCAATTATATGCATAATATATTACCAAACATAAATTATCGATCGGGATTCGTAACCAACAAAGTTGTTACACTATATGTGTCGGCAATAGGTGGTTTATCTATGTCTGATGAGTATAGAAAGAATTAATAACACTTCAAAACACACACTCTGTTTTGCAATCCTTAATCTATGTTTTACACACTACGCAAAAATTAAAGAACAAAATTCAAAGAAAAGACTCTAGCAAACATGCACTCCAAAGGCTCTCTTACAGGCAACAAGATTGTCCATTTACTGGCTCATGAAGGTCAAAGATGGATTCTGATCTTACTCCTATAATCACTCACTTCAATATCAACTTACAAGTTGTCTAGTTTTGCACACTCTTCAAATCAAAAAGGAAATTCAATGCAACCTGGCAATTCTGAAAAGTTACTTTATTTCTACACAGGAAACAGAGGTTCTAATGAGATGTTCCATTTGTTGGCTCATGTAATGCGAAGGATGGACTCTCAAACTGTTCCTGTACTGCCACACTTTGCAAGATAAAAGATGAGATTAAAAGAACACAATTCAGAAATAAATGATCACACATAGAAATCATAAATGATTATAAAGCTACAACTAGATTATTGTTCACATCTTTTGATGCATCCACACTTAAAGTATATTATAAATCACAACTTACTTACGTCAAAAATTTCTACTCACAATTGTTATGTCCAAAATCACGCCACACACACACTTATAGAAATTAGATCCATATTACCATTACAACAAGCTTTCCAAGTCGGAACGGTGGGCCCTTGTCGTGCCAAAAGGGAAGCTTAAAGAAAACCCATTGAACAATAAAATTTACAGAACACATGGAATCGATGAATTTAACTTCATATTAATTCTTCATCAAGTAATTTTACAAAATGAGTCTGTTCAGAAATCCAATCTGCAGCATAACAGTGTATATCCTCTCCCTTGGCTTAGAGCCATAACTCAATTTACATACTTTTTACATTACAAATTTGGCTCTAGACGAGCCAATCCATGAACAATCAAATCACAACCATTTTCCATCAATGGAGGTCAAGTAAAACCATTAGCTAATCAAGGAAATGCATTTTCCACAAATCTGGGCATGATCCTAGAATTTCTGAGAAATTGGCAATTTAGGCAAATTTTCCTCAAAGAACCCTTCGTATTTTCCTGGTAGTAGATGATTTTTCCAAACCATTTTTGAGTTTTCAAGCTGGTTGGGTTCTAGACAAACCCATTTGGCTGTTTTGAAAGATCATCTCCCATCCGCACACAACTCGAGGCACAATCTGGCAGTTTAGAAATATTTGATGATTTTAGGCTGAATCGTTCCCCCTAAGCTGGAGGTCCACACATGTGAGTTGGGTAAATTCTACAACATGTTTCCATGTGAAAACATTGCTCTGGACAAAACCCATAACCCAAAATTTTGAGATTCATCTTTATATACATGAAAATCGAGGTGAAAATCTGGTACCGAAATCCTGTAGGATGCTAGTACCAGACTAACACAGTTGGTACCAAACTAGCACAGTAATAGAAGTATCAGAATAGTCACAGAGCTGGTACCGGATCAGCGCAGAGTATTGGTACCGGATCAGGCGAAGTATTGGTACTAGATCATTACAGAGTACCGGATTAGGCGGAGTATCGAATCAAGCGGAGTACCAGATCAAGCGGTTGTTGCAGTACCAGAATAGTAGCAGTACTGGATGAAGTGATGCCTTGTCATGAGGCTACTTAATAATATCCAAAGTGATTAGGATCATAATAATCATTAATTATTCAATTCTAACCATTAATAAACCACATAAATCATGACTAAATTAATATTATCTCGTGTACAAAACAATTGTTAAATGACATGTATGTTGAGGAAAATAGGCAGAGAGTGGATATGTACGAGGAAAAATTGGTTAGGATATGGGACAAGATAAGGCAATTGGAGGTGACAAAAATGAGGCTCAACATTTCCCCCATGCCTTATCCATTGCATGTCCTCGTGCAACAATGATCTTCAAAATTTCAAAATTGATGGTACTCCTCACTCGATTAAACATTCCCTGAAGTTCCACCCTTCTTCAGCTCCTTAAGTTCTCTTTTAAGTAACCTGCTATACAATATAAACCTCTTGGCCTATGCTTCACACTTCTTACCCATGGCAAAGTAGTTATGATGGCAAAGTGGAGTCATGAGTAATAGATTAGATCTATTAGTGATTTGACGTTAAGTCTTATCCAATCTGTTGTCGATCATAGTTAGGCGAAAGGGTTGGATGTGACTCTAATATGATTATAGGATAGTGGCCAAGAGTTTACATAATGACTTTGACTAATAGGCCCCCTGGCTAGATTACCTTTCAAATAAAAGTGATATAAGCATAGTCGAGATCTCATTTGAAGAGAGGAACACATAAAATAATACATCCCAAGATGATTAACTCTTTTCTTATCCAAGTTTTTAGAAATGAAGCTCTTCTTTCTTAGGTAAGGTGAATTACATATACTGAGGGTCTCAGTTTCATGCAAACCTATTTATTTTAAAGATATAACCTTAAAGTGGATACTTGAAGGTTCTTAGGAACATCATCCGAGAGATATAAAGGTCATCTCCTAGCCTTGATTTGATAATAATTGCTTAAGAATGAGACCCAAGGGTTTTTGTTCAGTTTTAGGTGTGCCACTTTATATTTTTAACTCCCTTTACCCAGCATAGCCCCGCTGCCAGCAGGCATGTTCAATACCCCGGCGGGTTTACCTTAGTACCATACAAGAATGGCCCCGCTGCCAGCAGGCCTGTTCAGTACCTCGGCGGGTTTACTTGTACTTCCTGATACTTCCTTTTTATTATATTACTCAAAATATTTAGAATGATGTATATTGTTCATTGACAGCTTTATAGTATAAGGAAGGCAAGTGGTACGAGACTGTTTTAGAGTTATTAGGCACATAATTAATTGCTTGCAATTATACCAAGGGTGACATCATCCACATTAGACTTAAATCTCAGCTACTCAATGTATAATGGAACATCTTGGATAATGACTAAGAGGTCCCTCTAGTTAATCCTATTAGGGTTCTCATGAAAGTTCATTGAGGTTTTGCAAGGGCGGTCCACCACATGAGGTTTTCATCAATGCCTCCAATGAGAAACTTGTAAAGATAAACTTGGATAAGAACTTGTTGAATCAACTAGGTTAGTATTAGACATAATGGTGTCACCACTTTTCAATGGATATTTCAATTATTAATCACTTTTTCGTAATGATGAGGTAATAAGACAGGTGCACCCATTATCATATAGAGCTAAATTTGAAAATATATCCTTAAAGGATAGCAAGGATGATTCATTTAGGGATGAGTGTAACAATGTAGGAGGAATATGTATATGAGAGTAAAGAAAAATTTAACACAAGACTTAAATGATCCTTGATAAAAAGAACATGAAAAGATTAGCTCATACCTTCAATTACCTGAAGTGAAAACAATGTTAAGCACATGACAAAGATCATATCACTTTGGCATCAGTACCAGATAAGTAACAGAGCAGGTTTCTGTAGTACCGAAACAGATAGTACTGGAACATGATAGTACCGGAACAAGATAGTACCGAAATAGAGCAGTATTGAAACAGAATTTTGCAGTACCGGAACAAAACAGTACCGAAACAAAACTCTCCATTCCCTGAAGTGTGCTTTGTTCAAACAAGGGGAATATCAAGTATAGAACAATATTACCAAAATTCCACCACTAGTACCAGACCACAGGCTTAGTACCGGACCACCACAAAAAATTGTCTCTTCAATACCAGATGAAAAATTGATGAGGTATCTGAAGATGTATTCTAGAAACCGGAATGTGTAGGCTTCTCCTTGTGGTTGGCATATTATGAGTATCAAGTTGTAGAAGATGCTAGCAATTACTATTGTTGCAGGAAGAAACATATGAATTTGTTTTGTTGAAGTAGCATGCTGGAAAAACTGCAATCGGCACACTGATGTAGGAATGTTGAAATTGCAACAGAAGTGTCATAAAATGATTGGGTTACAATCCCTGTAATAAGAAAGAAAATGTAGTTGGGCAACCTCATTTTGAGATGCAGAAACCTCCTCCTTTTGGAACCAAACTAACCACTGCTTCTATTGCCACTTCCATTTTATTAGAAAATAAACCTAACTACTATTGTCTCAGAAACCACTCCCCCATGCCTGAGGTTTGCATGGCCTCATGCAAACAATGTGAGATTCTAAAAAAAGGTTGCTCAGAGGGTTGCAAACATATGCTAAAAAAAACCAATAGAACTAATTAAAACTAGATTTGTATTCATGCTTACAAACAGAAAATTCAGGGAAAATGTCAAAAGTTGAATTATTTGCTATGAATAAAATAGTTCAAAATTAACATTCAGTTTTATTTTTTATTAAAAAGATCACTCAATCGATCATCCTTGTGAAATAATGGTCTTAAAATAGATAGGTAAGGATAAAGCACGAATGCATTTTTTTTACAACTTAAGGAAAAAGAAGAAATTTGAAGAAATAGGTCATGAAGCACTCCCTTAAGTGGTATCTTCCGTTGACAAGGATACCTTCTTCAATTTTGAAACCCTTCCAGTATTATGTGTGCATTCAGAGATGAAGAGATCACCTTCTCATAAAATTCCAAACAAAATTATCATAACTTTTTAGAAAGAAATCTACTATAGGAAAAAAAGATCTTAAACCGATTGTTTTATTAGCTTTTGACATTCCCATTTATGAAAAGTATGAAAGATATGTTGCATTGCACTTATGTGCAACATTTATTTATTTATTTACTTATCCTACTCTAATTGAACAAAATAAAATCTCCTTCAAGTATAGGAATAGTTCCAGTGAAGCCATGTGCGTAACAGGGTTAGAAATATATCCATATTCGGGTTTAAAAGATAAATTTTAATGCATATCGGAGTATGAAGGACCAGTTGCTTTGATAATGAGATCAAACAATAATGAAAAGTAAAGGAGTATTGTGACCTAACAACTAATTGGAACCATCTTTCAATAGGATCAAGATATTCTTGTTTCCCTTCTTTGTTTAGGTCACACATCATGTCGTCGTTTTCCATGCTACGCGGATTATCTTCTTCAAGATGATTGGTCTTTGGAGTACATATAGGATCCGTTGAAAGACATGCTAAGAACTCCTCAATCTCAGGTTCCAATGGTTGCTCTCCATTGAATTCTATCCATGATTATTCAGTCTCCTCAACAAACTGACAAGAAGAATCCGAAGGGACTTCTAAATCTTCTTGTGGAGAGACAAATAAATTATTTACTAATGTCAAGATATGCTCTTATTGAGAGGTGGATATCCCAGTTGTTGCTAGAATGTGAGAAATTTCTTGGAGGAACATCCTTCAAGCTCTTGATCATCGTTGAATTACTCTATCCGGTTGATGATCCCTATATCGCAACACAAATTAGTACTCGGGGGTTCTTAAAACACCCCAAACATGTTTTATCATCAAAGATATGAATTTTAAAACTATTTGCAAAAATAAAACACACCAAACTTGAACTCCTTGTGTTACTGGGACCCTATCGTCACCAGGTTATCGGTTTGCACAAGTTAGCTCATCATAAATAAAAACACACTTGCATAAAATAAGGAAAAACACACTTGCATTAAAACAACAGAGGACAACCTAACTTTCAACCAACCCCACCAAAGTGGATGTGTGGGCTCTTCCCTCGTGTATTATCGTCTTCTCTCCTCCCTTAGTTCATTCATAAAACCAATCCAAAACCATTAAGCAATCTGATTCAAATACTACTTCTTACCATTTACAACTCCCCAGCAACGGCGCTAAAATGTCAGTGCAATTATATGCATAATATATTACCAAACATAAATTATCGACCGGGATTCATAATCAACAGAGTTGTTACACTATATGTGTCGACAACAGGTGGTTTATCTATGTCTAATGAGTATAGCAAGAATTAATAACACTTCAAAAGACACACTTTGTTTTGCAATCCTTAATCTATGTTTTACACACTACGCAAAAATTAAAGAACAAAATTCAAAGAAAAGACTCTAGCTAACATGCACTCCAAAGGCTCTCTTACAGTGAACAACATTGTCCATTTACTGGCTCATGAAGGTGAAAGATGGATTCTGATCTTACTCTTGTAATCACTCACCTCAATATCAACTTACAAGTTGTCTAGTTCTACACACTCTTCAAATCAAAAAGGAAATTCAATGCAACCTCGCAATTCTGAAAAGTTACTTTATTTCTACACAAGAAACAGAGGTTTTAATGAGATGTTCCATTTGTTGGATCATGTAATGTGAAGGATGGAATCTCAAACTATCCCTGTACTGCCACACTTTGCAAGATAAAAGCTGATATTAAAAGAACACAATTCAGAAATAAATGATCACACACAGAAATCATAAATGATTATAAAGCTATCACTAGATTAGTGTTCACATTTTTCAATACATCCACACTTAGATTATATTATAACTCACAACTTACTTACGTCAAACATTTCTACTCATAATTGTTATGTACAGAATCACGCCACACACACACTTACAGAAATTAGATCCATATTACCATTACAACAAGCTTGCCAAGTCGGAACGGTGGGCCCTTGCCATGCCAACAGGGAAGCTTAGAGAAAACTCACAGAACAATAAAATTTACATAACACATGGAATCGATGAATTTAAATTCATATTAATTCTTCAGCAAGTAAGTTTACAAAATGAGTCTGTTCAGAAATCCAATCTGCAGCATAACAGTGTATATTCTCTCCCTTGGCTTAGAGCCATAACTCAATTTATATACTTTTTACATTACAAATTTGGCTCTAGACAATCCAATCCATGAACAATCAAATCACAACCATTTTCTATAATGGAGGTTGAGTAAAACCATTAGTTAATCAAGGAAATGCATTTTCCACAAATCTGGGCATGATCCTAGAATATCTGAAAAATTGGCAATTTAGGCAAATTGGCCTCAAAGAACCCTTCATATTTTCCAGGTAATAGATAATTTTTCCAAACCATTTTTGGGTTTTCAAGCTAGTTAGGTTCTAGACAAACCCATTTGGTTGTTTTGAAAGATCATCTCCCATATGCACACAACTCGAGGCACAATCTAGCAGTTTAGAAATATTTGATGATTTTAGGTTGAATCGTTCCCTTGAGATGGAGGTCCACACATGTGAGCTGGGTGAATTTTGTCTCAAGTGTCCACATGAAAACACCGCTCTGGACAAAACGAGGTGCAAATCTGGTACCAAAATCTTGTAGGATGTTGGTACTAGACTAACACAGTTGGTACCGGACTAGCACAGTAATAGAAGTACCAGAATAGTTGCAGAGCTGGTACCGGATCAGTGCAGAGTATTGGTACTAGATCACTGCAGAGTACCGGATCAGGCGGAGTATTAGTACTGGATCACTGCAGAGTACCAGATCAAGCGGAGTACTGGATCAAGCGGAGTATCGGATGAAGCGGTTGTTGCAATACCGGAACAATAGTAGTATCGGATGAATTGATGCCTTGTCATGAAGCTGCTTAATAATAGCCAAAGTGATTAGGAGAATAATAATCATTAATTATTCAATTTAACCATTAATAAACCACATAAATCATGACTAAATGAATATTACCTCATGTACAAAACAATTGTTAAATGACATGTATGTTGAGGAAAATAGGCAGAGAGTGCATATGTATGAGGAAAAAATGGTTAGGATATGGGACAAGATAAGGCAATTAGAGGTGACAAAAATGAGGCTCAACAACCAACTTCCAAAATTCTCCAGTACCAACTAGAAGGAGGCACAAACCTCTTGTTTATAGGCTCCAACCTGAAGGAAGCTTCAACTCCCTATATTTTCCAGCTCCAACTGGAAGGAGGCTCCAACCTAAAGGAAGATACAACTCCCTTTCCTTTCCCATACCTTTATTCCTTGAATATAAATAAGAGAATCAACTTGACATTGTTGTTGTCATTGATTTTGACATATCATCATCATCAAAACTAATACAACCACATAAAATTCATGCCAAGATATCCAAGAATATTTTCCAAATCGTGTGCTCAAAATCACCTTGATATGGATCAAACCATGTTCCAAGACATCCAAGATGTGCCTCAAATAATATACCATGACTCAAAGCATATACCCAAAATGTTCCTTAAATTTGTGCCAAAATATCCAAGATGTACCTCAACCATGAGGAACCACATTGTGTGCCACCTAACGTTGAAAACGGCTTGACGAGGACTATCAATCCAATGTGGTTTTGCATTCATTTTCAATGTCCTTGACACTTTTTTTTTTCAATTATGTCTGAGCTTCATGACCACACCCTTGGGGATTCTTGTAGGATTTCTTCAAAGCGTCTTCCCATGAGGGCCATGCTTAGAAATACGCCATAAGGGGACCAATTTGGATATTCCTTCAAATAAACCCATCACTTCTAGGGACTTCTAAACTTCTTCTAGGGTTGACATAAATGACAACCAATTTTCCAACAATCTCCCATCGATGGAAACACTCATATTTCCCCCTGTGACTATTACTCCCCCTATCTTCATGCTTGAACCCCTTGTCTTCATGCTTCTAAACTTTTATCTATCCCCCTTTGACATCAATGGAAAATGGTAACTCCTCTGATGATTTCTCTCCCCATGTCTTCTTTGCAAAGTGTTGTGTATATCACTGTGGGGTAGAAACTACTCCAAGTTTTTGTCGAAGATACTCAAATGTCTCTCTTGGGAGTAGTTTGGTGAATATATATGCAATATGTTCTTTTGTCCCAATGTACTCCAACTTGATATTCTTTTTTGTGACTTGTTCCCGCAAAAAGTGGAACTTGATCAAAATATGTTTGGTCTTGGAATGCATCACTAGATTCTTAGAGATACTTATAGCACTGGTATTGTCACGGAATATCAAAATAGGAGCGTTGTATTCTACTTGTATGTATTATAGGGTTTGCTTCATCTAGAGAACCTGAGTACAACATGTTTTTTCTGCAATATATTATGCTTCTTTTGTAGACAAGGATACTTAGGATTGCTTCTTACTTAACCAAGACACCAGACAATCACCCAAGTATAAGGTTTCTCCACCAGTACTTCATTTATCATCAATGCTTCCTAATCAATATGCATTTGTGTAGACGACCATAGTTATCTCATTCCCTTTTGGATACCATAATCCAAACTCTGTTGTTCCTTTGATATATTTGAAGATCCTCTTTACTGCCATAACATGAGATTCCTTCAGTGTTGCTTGAAATATTGCAACATGTCCAACTGCTTGCATCACATCTATTCTTGAGGTTGCCACATAGACCAGGTTGGCAATCATCGATATTTAGAGTCTTTGATCTACTTCCTTATATTCACCATCTTTTCTCAACTTGCAACTAGTCACCATAGGTGTACTTGCAGGTTTTCAATCTTCCTGATCCGAAAACAGATCCAGAAGCCTGATAGGGCTTGAAAAATGCTCAAAAATGAAAGTGCTCGGAATGCGACGAAACCTGTTCCATTGCGTCCGACTCGTCTTCCTGATTCCGGTGGTATATTTACTTCGTCAAACGGAGTCCGTATGGAGAAGATATCGCGTTCTGTCCGAAAAGTCAAACAGGCAAAAAAAGGGATGACTGTACAGTCCGTACAGTCCACGTGTCATGTCCGTACAGTTGACGTGGCAGGTCCGTACAGCTGATGTGGTGGCTTCAGAAGGCGACACATGGTAGATTYGTACAGAGGACACGTGGCATCACCAGGACGCGACACGTGTCAAGTGGATTTGGCATTTCTGGCGTACGGTTGGACCAGTATGGAGGTGACACGTGTCACCACTGACAGGGTGAAACGTGGCAGGATGACGTCATCCGATGACGGGGCAGACACGTGGGATGAYGTGGCAGTACGGCGGCAGGTGAAAGAGCTGACAGGTGGCAGTATGGCAATAACGCGTGGCGATAGACCTGGGCGAATTAGCGTTCGACACGTGTCATTGTTTGATTGGTTTTTAAGGTGCCACGTGGCCCAGTCAAGGACTGCCACGTGGCACCATTTTATTGGTTGTTGGTTTGGTTGGTAAAATATGTTTTGGCGTCGCCGGGGGTCGAACACTTGACCTCTCGGCAGGTGAATGAACTTGCAACGTCGGGCTGACCGTGTGGGCAACCGGTGATACTTGTTATGGATTCGGCAATAAATGTATTTAAATTGTAATCATTGTATTGTCGGCGGGGGGAGAGGGTCGGGGCTTAGCCCCAGCCCTCGGCGGATTTTACACGACCGTTCCACATAGTCCACAGCATACGCATAGCACGAGAGTTGAACGGGCGGTTATAACACTAGCCCCATGGTTGATTATGCGCCATAAGACCGGGACTACAGCTACAAGGGCGCGGGCAGTTACAACGGGTATGGCCCGTGGCCCTATGGTTGCGTCAAAGAACCAGAGCTAGCGCGAGTTAAGGGGGGCTAGCGCGTAGCCTATGGGCTCGCGCTTAGCCCAAAACTAGCCATATGACCGTGTTAAAGGGGTGCGCACCCGGTATTTGGGGGCTTAGCGCCCAATAATTTATTAAAGTGGGTTTTGCAAACCAGAATTTGGTTATTTTTAATTTAATATGCCTATTATTAGTGGATTTTCTCCATTTTTGGGGAATATTGGGTATTTTTGGAGGCCAGATTCTTGGAGGAAGTTGGGGATGTGAAACCAACTCCATTGCTATATAAACCAGGCCTGTTTGAGGCCAAGGGACAGTCATTGAGAGCAGAGTTATGCTGGAGGAAAGCCAAGCCAAAGTCAGTTTGATGCAGGGAAGCCTTTGAGGTGGAAACGCTGTCGGATCGTTTCTGGGAGCTTGGAGCATCAGTTTTGCATGCCGTTTCTTTTGCAGGGTTCTTGAGATCTGGGAAAACAAGACCAGATCAGTCTTGTAGCCATTTGGCATTGCTGAGATGTAATTTTGAGCACTTGAGCAGAAATAAAGAAGCCTCCCCCACAAAGAAAAGGCCCGGAGACGTAGGCAAACATTGTGCCGAACTCCGTTATCAACCTACGTTCTTATGGTTTGCTGTTTATTATTCTTTTCAGATCTGCATATGTTTATTTGGCTGATATAATCCTCTTCTTTCCTCATTCTGTCATTAAATTCTCAAATGGTTAATTTATACATGCAAGTTTAAAACTCAACCATAATCATTTAAAAGATCCTACGGATCACTTCCATTCCAAACTTCTTCAGTGTTTATTTGATGTACTTGGTTTAGAAAATGAAAATACATTCATCTAACTGAGATATTTGGAGTCCCAAAAAGAAATTCAACTCACCAAGTAGGGACATTTTAAACTCATTATGTATGTATTTGGTAAATTTCTTACTCAACTTGTCATCATCACTTCCAAAGATGATGTCATCCACATATACTTCAATGACAAGTATGTTGTCCCAATCCACTTTTATGTAGATATTGTTATATGCATTGCCCTTTCTGAATCATTGTTGTTGTAAGTACTTATCCAGTATTGAATACCAAGCTCTAGGGGCTTGCCTAAGTCCATACAGATCTTTCTTCAATATGCAAACATAATCTTCCCTTTCTGACAGTAGAAACCCTTCTGGTTGTTTGACATGGACTTCTTCTTCTAATTCTCCATTTAGAAATGTTGATTTTACATCCATCTAATATACTCTGGTCCTTTTGGAACATGCATAGGCCAAGATCATTCTAATTGATTCCAGTCTGGAAACAGGAGAAAAAGTTTCTTCAAAATGTATTCCTTCAACTTGAGCATATCCTTTGCATACTAGCCTTGCCTTGTTTCTGGTTACTTGTCCATATTCATTTAGTTTGTGTTTGAACACCCATTTTGTACCAATCACATTTTTGTTCTTAGACCTTGGAACTAGTTCCCATGTATCATTCTTCTCTATTTGATTTAGTTCTTATTCCATGGCCTTGATCCAATGTTCATCATTGTTTTCTTCCTCAATGTTGCTTGGTTCAACTGTGGACAATAATTATAGATGTCTTTGTTCTAGTGTATGTGTCGTTTTCTTCTTATGGTTTCTATTCTTGCATTTTTATGTCCAATAATTTGTTTTGATTGATTATTCTTATGTACCCAATGGTTAGGTTTCCTAGAAGGTATATGAAAATATTGTTGGTGGTTTTCTTCTTGTCCTGCTTCTAACTACTTCTCTTCTCGATGTTCTTCTTCTTCTACTACTACTTCTTCTTCTTTTAGTTCTTCTTCTTCTTCCTGCTCTTTTGAGTTTTTTCTCTCTTCTATGGTCTTCAACACATTTGTTTCATCAATATTTATATTGATACTTTCCACTATTTTGTTGAGCCTTGGATTGTAACATTTGTATTCCTTACTTTTGCTTGAGTATCCAACCAGTATGCATTTATCAACTCGAGAATCAAAATTTCCAATCTTGTTATCTCCTCTTTTTATGTAACACTTGTTTCCAAACACTCTAAAGTGCTTGACATTCGTCGGTCTTCCCTTCCATGGTTCATATGGATTCTTGTCATTGTTACTTCTAAGTATTCCTTTGTTAAATATATGAATAGTTGTGTGTACTGCTTGTACCCAAAATATATCACCCAACTTGGAATCTTTCAACATGGTTCTGGCCATTTCCTATATAGCTATGTTCTTCCTTTCAATGTCCTCATTTTGTTGAGGTTTCCTAGCTACTAATAGTTTCGTTTTTATTCCATGATCTTCACAAAAATCCATGAATTCTTTTGATGTGAACTCACCTCTATTGTCTGATCTCAAGCACTTGATTTTCAAATCAGTCTCGTTTTCAACCATCTCTTTCAATATTCTGAAACATGTGAATGCCTCTGACTTTTTATTGAGAAAACTCACTCTTTTCATTCTTGTATAATCATAAATAAGTAGCATGAAGTATTGTATTCCATTCACTCATTTTGTTCTCATTGGTCCACAAATATCGGTGTGTACAATCTCCAATGGTTTTGTTGTAGACTATTCCTTTGTTTTGAACTGAGTTCTTGTTTTCTTTCCTTGTAGATAGTGATTGCAGATAGTATTAGTTGGCTTTGAAATTTTAGGCGTTTCTCTTATCACTTCCTTTTTGTTGATTTTGACAAGATTGTCAAAGTTCATATGACCCATTCTTCTGTTCCAAATCCAAGTTTCTTTTTCCTTTCCCAAGCAACATATTTCCTTTCAGATCTCATTCAAGATGTATATGTTGTTTGGATTCCTTATTGTTGTCTCCACCAACTTGCCTGATCCTTCTTTCCTTATCTCACATTTCTTTGAGTGGAATAGAAATGTGTGTACTTTGTCACACATTTGACTCACACTTAGCAAATTATGATTCATATTTTCGACAAGTAGGACATTTTCTGTCATGGCATCTTTACTTCCAAGCTTGATTGTGCGTTTTCCTATAATTTTGGTTGATTCATCATTTCCAAATGAGACTAATCCATCAATTTATCTCTTTAGAGTTATAAACCTATCCTTGTCACGTATAATATTCTTTGAACAACCATTATCAATGTACCAATCACTTTTTCTGCTTTGGGCTTGTAGAGCAATGGAACATTCTTCAATGTTCATTTTATCTTGCTTCCTTTTCCTTATCCTTGATGGTTCTTTTACATGACTGTTGAAATCATGCTTTGGTTCCTTTGGAGGAACAGTCAATCTGTAATCTTTGGCCATGTGTCCAAAATTGTTGCATTTGTAGCATTCTACTTTATTATTTAATGAGCCAAAATTGTTATAGTTTGTGTTGTATGTTTCATGAGGCTTTATAAGATAAATATCTATAGAGTAGAATTCATAGTTTATTTTTTTCTTAGCATAGGCTCTATAGTTTATAGCCTTGTTCCCAAAATTGTTACAAGAATAACATAAAAAAATAAAAACAGTTTGGTACCTAAGTGTGGGGGGTCTTCTAAATGGTGCAGCTCTTTTGTAATATTCTTCTTGAGTTTTATCCATTGTTGGTTGTTGATTATGATTTCTGGATCTTTAAGGTGGTGTGGCTCTTATGTAATCTTCTTCTTGAGTTTTCTCCATTTTTCAAATGTTCTCCTTTGAAGGATTGCATTCTTCCTTCTTGATGGGACCTCTGATGACTTTTGCATAACTCTTTTGTTATGCTTCCTTTTATGTCGCCATGGAGTTCGAACCCTTCTCAGTAGGTGTTTGTTTGTATCCTAGTCTAGATTTTTCATAGTATGGCCTTTGAATGTTGTTGATTTCATCAAATATTTTGGTGTTGTTATGTTGCATGTCTTTCTTCTGAAGTTCCTTCCTTAGTGAGATGATTTCTACTTCCAAGCTCTCCTTCATTTTCTCCTTTTCTTCCAACTGGTTTTTTAGTGTTTCTTCAATCCTTTTGGCTTCTTATACTTGGACCTTTAGATTCATAATCATATATTGGACTTATTCAGAGTTGGTATTTTGAGAACCCTCCTTTAGCCTGATCAATTCTTCCTTGAGTGACATGATTATCTTCCTTTCTCTTTTTAGCTCACTTAAGGCGTTGATTAGTTTTGCTTCAAGATCTACTTCACCTTCTTCTTCATAATCTTCTTTATCACTCTCCAATGCCACAAAGAGCTCTCTTTTTGAGTCACTGTCACTATCATCATCCTCATCATTATGAGGAAATATCTTCTCTTTAGTAGAGGCTTTTCTTTTATTTCCCTTTTTTTTTCCTTTTGGTATTTATTTTCTTTCTTGGCAACTTCTTCTTCATCACTTTCTAATTTCTTAGCATAAGGACATTTAGTAGAAAAATGACCAATTTTACTACAATTAAAACATTTTAAAGGAATCTTACCTTTGTACTTTCCAATTCCTCTCTTCAACTTCCTTACAAAGTTGGCCATTTCTTCATCTTCATCTAAATCATCACTGCAACTACAGTTTGACTTTTAATTTTGCTTATTCTTTCTTGTCTTCTTGGATGCTTTAAAAATTGTTTCCTTCTTGGATGGATTATCCTATTTTGTTCTTATTTAATAAGTTGTAAGTATCCCATGTAGCTCGTCCATGCTCAATGTAGAAAGATCCACTCTTTCTTCTAGAGCTAAAATATTAGGATCAAATATCATTGGAACAAACCTTAGTACCTTTCGAACAATCAGTAGTTCGTTAATTTCTTCTCCTAATCCTTTAATAGTGTTCATCAACTCACAGAAAATAAGTTGCCATATCATCTTCCTTCATTTTTAGTTGTTAAAATTGACCTCTATAAGTTTGAATCTTGGCCCCTTTGACTTTGGCATCTTTCGCAAGCATTTTGAAGTTTGTTCCAAATTTCCTTTGCAGAGTCACAATGCATAATCTTTACATATAATGAACTAGTCAAACCACTTAAAATAGCATTTGTAGCCTTCGAATTTTTTTCACTGAGTTTATTTCCATCTTTATTTGTTGGGGGAGTGGCAAGTGCCTTGTATCTGTTTACTTTTGCTTGCCAGACATCAAATCATTGTGCTTGCACAAACGTTTTCATCCTTCTACTCCAGAAGGCATAGTTTTTTTTACCATCAAACAGTTGTGTTCCTTTATTAGTAAACTCCATGATCTACCTTACAGTGATTAGACTATTTCTGAAGGACTTGCTTTGATACCAATTGTTGGATTATTCACAAATAATGAGAGGGGAGGTGAATCGGTATTATGCACTTTTTACCACTTTTAATCACAATATGTAAGAATTTAAGATATCAACAATTTATCACTTATGATTGCATTCAATATACAATAAACATATAACCACAAATACACAATACACAATAATTTGATGTGTAAACCCCAAATGGGAGAATACCAAAGAATGCTTTCTAATATATCAAAAGATTACATTCATAGGAAGCATCAACTTCTAAAATTCTCCAGCACCAACTGGAAGGAAGCACCAACCCCCTGTTTACAAGATCCAACCTTAAGGAAGCTACAACTCCCTAGATTTTTCAGCTCCAACTGAAAGGAGGATCCAACCCCCTAGTTTACAGGCTCCAACCTGAAGGAAGCTACAACTCCCTTTCCATGCCCCTTCCTTCCTCCCTTGAATATAAATAAGAGAATCAACCTATCATTGTTGTTGTCACTAATATTGATATATCATCATCATCAAAACTGATACAACCACATAAAATTCATGCCAAGATCTCCAAGAATATTTTCCAAATTATGTGCTCAAAATCACCATGATATGCATCAAACCATGTGCCAAGACATCCAAGATGTGCCTCAAAGAATATACCATGCCTCAAATCATATACCCAAAATGTGCCTTAAATATGTGCCAAATATCTAATATGTACCTCAACCATGAGGAACCACGTTGTGTGCCACATGCCATTGGAAACGGCTTGACAAGGACTATCAATCCAATGTGGTTTTGCATTCATTTGCAATGTCCTTCATACTTTTTTTCTTCAATTATCTTCGGGCTTCGTGACCACACCCCTGGGGCATCATGTAGGCTTTCTTCAAAGCGTCCTCCTATGAGGGCCATGCTTAGAGCTACGCCATAACGGGACCACTTTGGATATTCCTTCAATTAAACCCATCACTTCTAAGGAATAATAGACTTCCTCTAGGGTTGAAATCAATGAAAACCAATTTTCCAACACTTAATGCTTTATTCTTTAGACATCTTCCCCCATTTTGTGGTTATTCTCTTTGTCATTATTATTCTAATTCCAATTTAATCATCTTAACATCGTTTAATGGTCAACTAATATCAGTTTTATTATTAATTTTCAAATGGTTTTCTATCAAATTATTTTCAATTTTCATATATCAAATTATTATTATTTCCCAAAGATTAACCAAATCTTTGTGATTATTCTCTTAGCCATTATTATTTGAAGTCTTATTTAATATTTTTATAATCATTTTATTATTATTAATTCTTAAACAGTCATTTTTCAAATGGTCATCTATTAAATTATTAATAATTTACAATGGATGACCACTTCATTGCATCCTTTAAATCATTAGCATGAGCACTCTTTCCATTACTATTATAGATTTATTCAACCCTAATGATGGTGGAGTGTCCACTCAAAACATCAAACGTTTCATAAACTCTCACATGGTTTATTTCAATAAAGTTTAAGCAACAATATAGATCCATCGTCCTCAAATTATTGAGATAAATCATCAACCACCACATTTTATTTACCCTTCGTGTAGATAATCTCATAATCACACCCTAACATCTTGGTTACCCACTTTTGTTTCTTTGGTGATGATAACCTTTGTTTGAGAAAGTACTTTTGAGTATGATGGTTAGTCTTAATCTAGAAATGTCACCCTATAAAATGTTGATTTTTCAATAAGCAAGGTTAAGCATGAAGTTCATTCCATTTTTTGGCATTTAACCATAACCATTAATGTTGCAGCAACCAAGATCACAAGAAGAAGCACCATGCACAAGAACACAAGAAGTATCCTAGGAAACCCTTCTCGACAAGGGAATAAAACCCAGCCAAATCCTTTGTTATATTCTTCAAGAGAAAGACCTTCACCACCAAGAAAGACCTAGCACACAAAAGGGTTCTCAAACCCTAGAAGACTAGCGCCCAAGAGAGGTGTGCACTTTTCCCAAGAAGGTGTACTTGCTGAAATTTCCAAACTCACATGAACGATATGTTTCCTCAATGGGGAATTTACCTTTACTTATACTAACCTGAACCTGTCAACATAAGTTTCTATTGGCACAACAGGTCTGACCTCACTATCTTATAATATAATTAGTATTATCCAGATTAATTATATTTACATTAATTGCTAGACACATTAAGGTGGGGCCAAACTGTACCCTTTACATTACAATTAGGGTTACAAGAAGGTCTGACTCTTGAACAATATAGCAAGGGATCTGATACACCCACTAGTGCTCATCCACTAGGGGCACATTCATAGGGATGTCCATATCTTTGGCTCACTGCATTACACATAAGAACTAGATCTTCACACATTCACATGTGCTCGTCCACATGCACGTCCACTCTACAGATCTTCTTTCCCACTACCTCACACAGGAGAATCATATGGATTTTCTCATCAACTCTGCTGCTCAAAGGAGGCTAATACATCATCTTCAATTCTGTTCACATGATGATGCACCCAGCACTTTGGGATTTCACACGTTCACCTTGTGCTCAACCACAGGCACGTCTAACTCAATAGATCACCTTTCCCACTGGATAATCATCTGGAGTTCTTCTCAACTCTCTTAATGGAGGAGGTCATCTCTACATTCCAGCTCTGTCTCAGGTAGGAACCACATACCCTTCTTAGGGGCTTTCTCTTAGGTTTGTAAGCTGGAGAAAGACTGACATAGCTATAATGATCAACATCTCACAAGTTTGTAAGCTGGAGAATGTCTCACATAGCTGCAATCATCAACACTCCCTCCCATCTAGGGAGGCATTCTTCATCATGCCAAGTCTCATACGGATGTACTTTGAACTTTGTCTTGGTTGGAGTTATCAACACTCCCTCTCAAATAGGAAGGCATTCTTGTCCAAGTTAGTTTGGTGAAGATGTTTGCAAACTGCTCATGTGTAGGAAAGTACTTCATGTGTACGATTTTCCTCTACATCATATCTCTGATATAAGAATGTTGCATCTCATCGTGTTTTGATCCATCAAGAAACACAGGGTTCTCAAGTAGCTTTAGACACGACTCTTGGTTATCATCATAGGATCCATCTCATGGTCAAGTAAATCTGTCAGAAGCCTGTGAATCCATATTGCTTCACACACTCGATGTTATATACTCTACCTCTGTGGTGATCAAGTCCATAGAGTTTTGTTTCCTGCTTCATCAGGAAACCATGGAAAACTTCATGGTAGAACAACAACCGAATGTGCTCTTCCGGTCCACTTGTACTTTCTGCTCAATCTGAATCAACATATCCTGTAAACTCAAGTTCACACTGGAGGCATATCTCAGGCCATATCCAATTGTCTCATATATATCTCAATACATGTTTTGTTGTTGTCTAGTGAGACTGTCTCGGTTGACTCATGAAATGACTAAGCACATTCATTGCATGGCATGAATCAAGTCTAGTGTTAACCAGATACATCAGTGATCCAATCAGCTGTGGATCAGTCTCGTGTGAATTATCATCAATCTTTTTCTTTAAATCCATCATGGTGGATTTTGCATTCTGTCATACTTAACTTCTTTAATATTTTCACTGTATATTTTCCTTGACCCAGGAAAATATCATCGGTCCTATGTTATACTTCTTGTCCCAAGAAGTAGTGCATCATACTCATATTTTTCATCTCAAATTCAGAAGTCAAGGATTACTTGTATCCAACGACAAGGCTTTCTGAATAAGTCATCAAAATTAGTCTCTCGTCACCAACACTGTATTAATTTAGGTTTGGATCAGCAACATTCTTGAAGAAATCCAAACTCATCAAGAATCTATCTATCTATCTGATGTAGTTTCCAACTCATGGATTGTAGTACGGATGGAAGTGTATCAGGTTTACGGGATCAAGTGTCTCATCATAGACAACTCCCTTTGTTTGTGAGAAACCTCTAGCTATAGATCTCGTTTTGTATTTCTCGACACTTCCATCAGTTGCATGCTTGATCTTATAGATCCACGTGGAAGTTACCAAAGACTTCCCTTCTGGTCCCTGAATAGTATCTTATACATCATTCTTTAAGATATATGAGTATTCTTATGTTATGGCATCTTGTCATACATGTTCTCTTTTTGCTTCTCTAAGACAAGAAGGCTCAGCATCAATGAAGTGGCTCATGACTGAAGGATAGCTCGAAAATCTCTTTTGCTTTCTCAAGATGTGCCTTGAGAAGCTTGTATTTTCTCTGTCTCTTGCAGAGTGAGTCTAGGTAGGCCTTTTATTCCCTACTGCAATATCTCTGAACATATCAACTGGAGCAACTGGATTAGCTGGAATAATGTTTGTCTCCCTCTATACTGCCGAAGGGGGAGAAGTTATTGTCTCACTGTCAATCTCCATCTGAGATTCTATGGATCTTTGAAAGGTTATCTCTTCTTCAAGGACAACATCTTTGCTTGTCTCAATCTATCTCTAACAAAGGATGTAGATCTTGAATGTCTTTGAAGATTCATTGTTATCCCATAAATGTATCCTTTCTCCATGGAGGTTCTAGCTTGGACTTCTTCTCTTTGGGTACATGAAAATACATTGGGCACCCAAATATCCTAAAGTGTTCAATCTTAGGCTTCACTTCGATGAAGTTTTATTCGGGATTTATGTTTTTCAAGGTCTGGTGAAGTCTCTTGTTCTGAAAATCTACTGTATCATTCATGCTTCTGCCCATGGAATCATAAAAGGATTTTGATCATGCATTATTTGGTTGCCTCAATGGTGGTTCTATTCTTCCTCTTTCTCAACTAGTTTTGACTCCCTCTAAGTCATGTGATGTCCCATCCCCAGGATTAGGCCAGCAGGGAGTGACTTAGTAGTCTATACGTTCCCGTAGACTATAGTCAGGCACAAATAGGGAACCAGATGGAGAAATAAGGAGGAATTAAGGCTAAACGATAAATTAAGCCTAATTACTTAGGGAAAATCACTTAAGCCTAAGTCAACGAAGAATTAGAACGAAAAGGTGATAAGGGGGCGACTTAATGGACAAATATTTCACTTAGGAGGAAGGGCGCCTAGGTTAAGTGATGTCAACGGAGAATTAGGTCGGGAAAGGTATATAGAGAGGAATTTGACCTAATTCCTCATTAGGCATGATTATGATTTGATGTTGAGAGATTCCAGAGGAGGAGGAGAGCCGACCTTGTTGTTTTGTGGATTTCTGGAGGAAACCACCACCTTGATCGGTTTCGGTGTTGAGAGACACACCCTAGCCTATCGGAGATACCATCCAGGTATTTCATCGTACATTTCAGGAGCATTCAGTGAGGAGGGCGCAGCTTAGCCAAGGAGGGTGCAAGCTATTGGAGAGATTCACAGATCTGCAGTAGACCGTGGTCCCGATTGCAGATCCATTCTGACCCAGTGGAGAGCTAGCCAGGGCACTTCCATTGAGCCAGTTTTCATCAGATTCTGATGGTGGAATCTTGCAGAGCGACCCATACAGTTGTTTAGGGTGCATGCATTCCGGACAGGTATTTGGCTTTCCATGTAGGGGTTCCCCATCAGATCCGGCCAAATCCTTCCAACCCATTTGACAACGGGACAAGACGATCGTTTTGAGCTACATAGTGGCAGATTCCGATGGTGGAATCCATTAGGGCGCATTCAGTGCCCAAGGAGGGGCGCAAACCCCCCCGGGGTCCGAATCTAGAGCCGTAGAGGTCCGTTCGGGGTTCTTGTCAGACATTATTTCCAGTGCAGCAGCCAGGGCGCATTGATTGGAGCAGTTTTGAGGACATTCTAACGGTGGAGTTTTGAGATCTAGTTTTCCAGCTGATAGCGGTCACCGTGCTCATCCGGGATCGTTCATTTTGGTCATTCTATCCGTGCATGCAGCAGATCTGTTGCCTTCTTGTGGACACGGGTATTTCTTTGTTATTTGATTATATTCCAGTATAGATCCTTGCGATCTGACTGACGTTTAGTTTATATATTTCAGTAGGCGATTTGTATTCCCATGCATGCACGGTTATTATTCATAATATTGAGTTGTTGACCTTATATGCTATTGCATGCGTCATTTTATGATTGTAAGACCTTTGTTATGCTACATGCAACTATAATAACCTACATGCAACCATAATAACTGACATGCAAACACTCTAAACAAATATCATCTACATCAAACCCTAAAACACATCCAGAAACCCCCAGTGTATCAGATCTGCATGTTTGAGCAGTAAGATCGTGGCAAATATCTTGATCAGCAGGATCAGGGATATTTCAGTGGTATCAGAGCTTTAGTCCTGCCAGCCTGTGACTAAAGACAATGAGTGGAGCAGAAGAACCAGATGGTCGTGAGCATGAGGGTGACAAATATGTCACGTACAGTCGGCGAAAGGAAAGAAGGGACAGACCTAACTTTCTGCCTTTCCTGCCCAGTTCAGAGGAAGAGGAAGAGGCACTTAGAGAAGCAGAATGACGAGCAGAGTGCGAGGCTGAGCGCGAAGCAGAGAAGAGGCTTGGTGACAGGTATGAGCGACCAGAGGGCAGCGGTAAGGCCCCAGCAGATCCAGGCGTAGTCTTCATGCAGGTGATCAGTGACATGCTAGCTAGTCAGCGTACCATGTCCCAGTCCTTGGCTCAGGTAGCAGATAGACTGGCGATGATGGAGATCCTGGGCACTCAAGGCCCACATGCAGCACATGGGAACTCAAGGGATGGAAGTAGACACCAGCCACCCACTCGCACATACACCTCTGCGAGTAGGATCCCACGCCCATTATTTCCCAGTTTCCAGAGAGCAGCCCCAGTAGCACCACAGATACCGATAGCTCAAAGACCAACCACACATGCGGAGGATATGGCAGAGTATCGGAGAGAGTATGCGGCCATGGACCATGACTTCCAGAGGGACATGACCCTAGTCGAGTACTGTGGACTCAGACTCAGGAACCGTCCCAGAGACCCACAGAGGGGGGTGCAGCAGCAGCAGTAGCAGGGGCATAACCTTGACTTCATCCGCAAAGTTGGTAAACTCACCATACCATCTTTTGATGGATCATCCAGATGCACTGCTAGAGCTTGGGTACAGAAACTGGACACTTACTACAAGCTCAACCAGATGACAGAGGCAGAGGCCATCAGTTTCTCCACCATACACTTGGAGGGTGAGGCACACGAGTGGTGGTATCATGGATTGGTGACATTGGGTCACGATCACATCACTTCCTACAGAGAATTCACTGAGAGACTCATGGACATATTTGATAGGAGGGATCTGGAGATCCATTTCAGAGATTTAGCCCAGTTGAGACAACCTGGCACTGCAGAGGCATTTATTGCAGAGTTTCAGAGGGTGGCAGTTACAGTGACAGACATATCTGAGCCCCGATTGGTCATGCTATTCACCGAAGGGCTCACAGAACCCTTGAGAGGATGGGTGAAGGCATATTTCCCTCATTCCTTGCAGGATGTCGTCCGGCGCACTAGAGATTTGGCGGATTCGGTACCAAGAACTAAACCCTTTACTAAACCCTTTGTACCACAGAGAGATAAGGATCAGAAGAACCCTCCAAGGGAGTGGAAGGGCAAGCCCAAGTTGGATGATGACACATGACGGGAGTTGATGAGGAAGAAGCTTTGCTTCTCCTGTAGAGATCCTTGGGTCCCCGGGCATAGATGCATGGGGAAGGGACAGATCCACTATATTGAGGTGGAATTTGGCAGTGAGGAGGAGGATGAGGAAATTCAGACATCTACAGATAGTGATTCAAAGACTGAGACCACCCATGAGCCAGAGTAGCAGCCGAAGAAACCACAGATACCTGCCGGGACCAAGCCCCAGGAGGAGGCCAAACCTCGTAGAGAGGTGAAAGGGGGAACCATAGCTACCCTTTCAGGAGTGCCCAGGTACAACACTCTCAGGCTTAAAGGCCTTGTACAGGGGCAATGCATGACAACTTTAGTTGATGGTGGGGCCACCCACAACTTCATAGACGCATCACTGGTAGCCAGGAGAGGGTTACACATAGAAGAGTTTGAGGGGTTCCATGTGGCAGTGGCATATGGATACACGATGACATGTTTAGACATGGTCCCTGACCTAGAGGTCAAGCTGGGCAACTACACCCTGACTGACACATTTTATGTAGTTGACCTATCAGATACAGATGCCGTATTGGGCGTACAGTGGTTGTATTCATTGGGGGAGATTGGGTTCAACTATCAGACGTTGACCATGAGCTTCAGGGGCACCAGTGGATCGAGAGTTGTGTTGAGAGGTATGTCTACAGGGGCACCTCGGACAGTGTCAACAAAGAGGATGGAACGGATTTTTCGTCATGGTGATGTGGCTTACGCAGCAGCGGTGTTGGATCACCACACGAAAAGACTCAGAGGGTAGGGAGCAGTACCATCCACAGATCAGAGAGCTACTGGGACATTATCAGCCAGTTTTTGGACCGATACCACCAGGGAGACCACCAGATAGAGGGTTTGAGCACATGATTGAGCTAGAGGCAGGGGCTACATCGGTGATCATAGCACCTTATAGACACCCCAAGAAATTTAAGGACGAAATCGAGAAAGCGATCAAAGAGTTGCTCGCTATGGAGCACATCAGGCCCAGCAGGAGTCCTTTTGCATCTTCAGTAGTATTGGTACTGAAGAAGGATGGCACATTGCGGATGTGCATCGATTACAGAGCGCTCAACAAGAAAACGATCAAGAATCGTTACCCTATTCCCCACATAGATGAGTTGATGGATGAGTTACATGGGGCAGTCTTCTTCAGTAAGATTGATCTACATTCATGATACCGTCAGATCAGCATCAGGGAGCAGGATATTGAGAAGACAGCATTCCGATGCCATTTCGGACATTTTGAGTTCTTGGTCATGCCATTTGGACTGACCAACGCACCAGCTACCTTCCAGTCTTGCATGAACCATATCTTCAGAGGGCAGTTGAGGAAATACATTCTGGTATTCTTCGACGACATATTGATCTACAGCAAGACATGGGACGAGAATTTGGCACATTTGGAGATGGTCTTGGATATTATGAAGACACAGTCTTTATATGCCAAGGAATCCAAATGTGAATTTGGCATGAGGGAGCTACTATATTTGGGGCACATCATCAGTGGACAGGGAGTACAAGTTCATCAGGAGAAGATCAGAGCCATTGTGGATTGGCCAACACCCAAGAACCTCACGGAGCTGAGAGGATTCTTTGGGTTATGCAGTTACTACAGGCGGTTTGTCAGGGGTTTTTCATAGTTGGGAGCACCACTCACAGACTTGAAAAAGAAGGGAGCTTTTCATTGGACAGAGGATTCACAACAGACCTTCAACAAACTGAAGGAGGTTATGAGCACATGCCCTATTTTAGCACTCCCCGACTTTTCTCATCCATTTGTCCTAGAGTGTGACGCATCAGGGGTGGGGATTGGAGCAGTATTGATGCAGGGGGGACATCCCATTGTTTTTTGAGAGTAGGAAGCTCGATGAGTCAGAGAGGCTCTATCCCATTTATGACAAGGAAATGCTAGCGATCATGAACGCTTTAACCAAATTTAGGCAGTATCTGGTTGGCAGCAGGTTTGTAGTGAAGACTGATCATAACAGTCTTAAGTATTTCCTTGAGCAGAAAGACCTCAGCGAGAGGCAACAGAAGTGGGTCTCAAAGATCCAAGCCTTCGACTTTGACATTGATTATGTCAAGGGAAAAAGGAATGTGGTGGCAGATGCATTGTCTAGGAGACCAGCAGGATGTTCGATGATGGACATCTGTACAGATTGGAAAGCTCATTTGTTGGTGGAATATTCCAAGAACAAATTTGCTTGTGAGGTAATGGATGGGCAAGTGATTGATGATAGGTACCGAGTACTTGATGATGTCATTTTCTACAAGAACTGGATTTATTTGGTTCCAGAATCCACCCTGAAGAGGAAGATTCTGAAGGCATGTCACGATTCACCAACAGCAGGGCATCAAGGATACTTCAAAACCTACAGGCAGATCAGAGAGAGATTCTCATGGAAGGGTCTCAAGGATGACGTGCTGAGACACATATGAGAGTGCACAACTTGTTAGCAGAACAAGTCCGAGTAGACACATCCTGCAGGGTTACTTCAGCCTCTACCCATACCAGAGCAGAAGTGGGAGAGCAT